>PVKS010037845.1:0-18343 GCA_004027875.1 Aplodontia rufa
GGGGGGGGCACTCCTGGAGATAATTGCAATATCCAGAATATTTACACATTTTATACACATTTTATATTATTTTGTTAAAATCGTGTAAGGTTGTTCAAAAAATAATAAAACATAAAAAAATAAAAAAAAAACATCATTCCTTTCCTCACCTGACACACAAAACTTTCTCACTTATTTTAAAAGAATACAAGTGTTTGGTAATTGAGGGGATGTCTTCATCAGGTGTTCCTTGTTTGCTCAGAGTAGCACTGAGAGTGTCAGGCATGGTGGTGCACACCTGGAGCCCCAGCTTCTTGTTAGAAGGATCAAGGATTGCTTCAATATACAAGTTCCAGCCCAGCTGGGTGACATAGTGAGACCACTCCCCATCTCAAAACAAAAACCTAACAAAATAAAAGAGTAGTATTCAGTGGACAATAAGAGGATATTGCTAATTATTATAAAGAAAATAGGGAAACAGGGTTATCACCTATGCCCTCCAGAATATGACATGAATCTATTTATTTAGTTTACTTTTATAAATAATTATTCAAATTCTCAGAAACATCTTCTATAACAAGGACAAAGTCATGAAATAGAATGACAAATGCAAATGAAGATAATAGAGGTCTTACTGTTGCTAAGATTTAGCTAATTATTTTCATTTCTAAGGTAGTAATGTCACTTATTCTGACATGTTTTTATGTGTGTTTTTATAGATTAATTCTTACATAACTCTTAATATAGGAGTTGAATTCTAAAATGTCACCTTTAAACTTCCTTTTTTTTAAACTCCTGGTGAAGTCAATATTTTCACTTAAATTTGTGTCATACACACTACTCTTTTCAAGAATGTGTAGAGATCAGTAGTTGTAGAAAAATAAGGTTCCTAAAATTTAAACCATTATCATCCAGAAATATTGCCAACTGAGTTGCAATAAATCAGAGGTGGAACACTGTACAGTAACATTAAAACCACTGTCTTAAGACAAATTATATCCAAAGTTTTTCTCCAAGTTTTATAGCAATAAATCACACTTGACTAATATTGATTTTGTACTAAAATGCATCTCAGAATATGCATCTTTGTGGAATAGATTAGAATATGAAGTAACTCACACTGAGCTCAAGAACCAAAGAGAGTATATGTGATTTGTTTTTTAGATACAAGATTTTTACACTATTTTAGGAAAACTCACATATAACAGATTATTTTTTCAGGCTCAGAGTACAAAAACCCTGAGGGTAGCTGGGGAAGTTAAGAAACAATCTACTAAAAATCTTCCTTATGACCTACGTAGACAAAACACTCCACTATCTCACAATGTTTGAGAAACTTCTACAATTAATTAAATTTTCAGGGTCTTTAAAAGAAAATTTAGGTCTTTGATCCATTTTGATTTAATTTTTGTGCAGGGTGAAAGATAAGGATCCAGCTTCAGTTGTCTATATATGGCTGTCCTGTTTGTCCAACACCATTTGTTGAACAGGCTATCTTTCTTCCACACTATGCTTTTGCCCCCTTTATCAAATATCTCATAGTTAAATATATGGGGTTTTGTCTCAGGATCTTCTATTCTGTTCCACTGAACTTCGGTTCTGTTTTGATAGCAATACCAAGTTGTTTTTGCTATTACGGCTCTGTAGTATAATTTCAGGTCAGGATTTGAGATACCCCCTACTTCTTTCTTCCTGTAATGTTTTGGCTAGTCTGGGTCTCCTGTTATTCCATATGAACTTGAGTATTGCTATTTCTATATCTGTGAAGAATACCATAGGTATCTTGATGGGGATTGCGTTGAATCTGTATAGGACTTTGGGTAGAATGGCCATTTTTATTATATTGATTCTGCCTAACCATGAGCATGGAATGCTTTTCCATCTACTCAGGTCTTCTGTAATTTCTTTTTTTAGTGTATGATAGTTTTCTTTGTAGAGGTCCTTAACATCCTTTGTAAGGTTAATGCCCAAGTATTTCATTTTTTGGAAGTGATGGTGAATGGGAGCGATTTCCTGATTTCTTCTACAGATTTGTTGCTGGAGTAAAGAAATGCTAGTGATTTAGTGGAGTTGATCTTGTATTCAGCTACTTTGCTGAAAACTCCTATAAGCTCTAGGAGTTTTCTGTCCAATGTTATTGGGTCTTCTAGGTATAGAATCATGTCATCAGCGAATAGAGATAACTTCCTCTTTTCCTATACGAATACCTTTGATTTCCTTGTCTTGCTTGATAGCTCTGACACAGGTTTCAAGGACTATATTGAACAAGAGTGGGGAAAGCGGATAGTCTTGTCTAGTTCCTGAATTCAGTAGAAATGCTTTTAGTTTTTCTCCATTTGGGATAATGTTGGCTATGGGTCTGTTGTAAATGGATCTGACATAGTTAAAGTTTCTTCCCTTGATCCCTATCTTTTCCAAAGTTTTGAGCATAAATTGGTGTTGAATTTTATCAAATGCCTTCTCTGCATCAATTGAGATGATTATATGATTTTTGTTTTTACTTCTGTTCATGTGGTGAATTACATTTATTGATTTGTGTATGTTGAACCGGCCTTGTTTTCCTGGAATGAAGCCCACTTGATCATAATGTATTATCTTTTTAATGTGTTTTTGTATCCGATTAGCTAAAATTTCATTAAGGATTTTTGCATCAATGTTCATCAGGGAAATTGGTCTGTAGTTTTCTTTCCTTGACATGTCTTCGTTGGACTTTGAAATCAGTGTAATATTTGCTTCATAAAAAGTGTTTGAGAATGTTCCCACTCTATCAATTTCCTGGAAGAGCTTGTAGAGGATTGGTGTTAGTTCTTCTGTGAAGGATCAAAGACCTGGATATTAGACCAACTTTAAACTTACTAGAAAAAGAAGTAGGATCAATATTACAGCATATAGGAGTCGGCAGCTACTTCCTTAACAAAACTCCCATTGCTCAAGCTGTAAAATCAAGAATAAATGAATGGGATGCAATTAAACTAAAAAGGTTTTGCACAGCTAAATATCTAGTCAAGAGCATCAAGAGAGAACCTACAGAATGGGAGAAAACTTTTGCCTGCTATACCTCAGACAGAGGGCTAATATCCAGAATATATAAAGAACTAAAAAAACTAAACACCAAAATTACAAATAACCCAATCAATAAATGGGCTATGGATCTAAAAAGAAACTTCTCACCAGAGGAAGTCCAGAAAGCCCACAAATATATGAGAAAATGCTCTACATCTTTAGCCATAAGGGAAATGCAAATCAAAACTTCCATGAGATACCACCTCACTCCTGTTAGAGTGGATAAAATGAAGAATACAAACAATGACAGATGCTGGAGGGGCTGTGAGAAAAGAGGAACACTGTTACACTGCTGGTGGGACTGCAAACTGGTTCAGCCACTATGGAAAGCAGTGTGGAGAATCCTCAAAAATTAAGGATGGATCCACCTTATGACCCAGCTATCCCACTTCTGGGTATTTTCCCAAAAGATTTAGAATCAGCATATTATAGTGATATGGCTTCATCAATGTTTACAGCAGCTCAATTTACTATAGCTAGATTATGGAACCAACCCAGATGCCCCTCACTCGATGAGTGGATACAAAAACTTTGGTACATATATACAATGGAATACTACTCGGCCATTAGAGAAGGCGATATTATGGCTTTTGAAGCCAAATGGATGGAGATGGAAAGAATTATGCTAAGTGAAGTATCCCAATCTCAGAGACTCAAGGGCCGAATGGTATCTCTCATCTGTGGAAGCTAGAATACATAGGGAAGCAGTATGTTAGATGGCTAAGTTAACAATAACTTCAAATTGTATGATTCTCAGTGCAACAGGGAGATGACTCCCTAGGATACTTGGAGGCATAGGGAGGGGGTTGGGGGAGGGTGTAGGAAGAACTCCTATGAAACTGGAGAAAAGGAATATGGGGGAATCATCTCAGAAGGAGATCACTGTCCTCCACAAGATATCCATTTAACTCAGGAGTTCTTCTGGGGAAACAGCAACAAGGGGAACCCAAGCTGGGCATCCATGATATGGCATTAGCCCTGGATAACTAAGTATATATACAATGGTTCTTGAATGTTTGATAATGTTTCCCCCTCAATTGTATCTTTATATCCATCTAATAAAAAAATAAAAAATAAAAAAGAAGAAAATTTAGGGCATACCTCCTTTTTTGTACAGAATTTAGAAAGAGAGTGGGAAAGACATTGGGCTTAGACACAATCTGGGTGAATAATTGCTTGCTGAGAGGGAGTGTTTTGAAAAAGGAAAGAGTAAAAGAAGGTAAAAAGCTCCCTGGGTCATTTCCTGGGACTGGAGAGAGATTGCCTAACATAGCATTGTATCAAAGGGAACTCCAAGGTTTGAATGGAAAGCATGAAATTGGGCTATAGTCAATATAATATACAGGGGCAGAGGGAACTGGAGGTAGGACCCACAAGAGAGACTTCAGTCCCAGGACCTATGTCTTATCAAAAATAAAGTAGCAAAAATGCATTAATAAAAAGCCATGCACTGTTGGTTCACTTAGGTTGTGGCAGTCAGTGCAACTATAATTCAAAATGCCCCTCACTTGATGAATGGATCCAAAAACTGTGGTACATATATACAGTGGAATACTATTTGGCTATTAGAGAAAATGATATTATGGCATTTGCAGTCAAATGGATGGAGATGGAAAAAATTTTGCTAAGTGAAGTATCCCAAACCCAGAGACTCAAGAGCCAAATGTTTTCTCTCATTTGTGAATGCTAGAATATAAGCAGAAACAGTTAGTTAAATGGCTAACCTAACAATTAATTCAACATGTATGAATTATTACATGATCATGGGGAACTGGCTAAGATTCCTGGGGGATGTAAAGAGGGGGTAGGGTGGGGGAAAGGAAATAGAAAGGACATCAAGGTGACCAGATGGAGGTAATATGGTAAATTTAATCAAAGGGGAACATCTGACTTCCACAAGGAGTCCAATTAACTTGGGACTTAAGTAAAGGGAAGCATGGAACCATGGGGAACTCAAAGGGGGGAACCCATGGTCTGACACCAGTATTGACTTGTTCTGTCATTACACTGTTCTTCTTGATTGTTTGATGATGAACTCCTCCTAATTGTAAGACCATGTTTATCAAACAACAAACAAAAATACCCATCTTTGATACTGTTATATTCAGACCTAGGACTCACTAACCCATAACTCTGTGCTATGTCCTCAAAAAAAAGTTTATTTTATACAAAATGGAGCAAATTTGCACCACTACTGATATCAGAGATACACATTAATTTAGACAGCTAGGAAATTTTTAAACAATAGAAGTATTTAAAATTAAAGCAAGCTAATTATCTTGTGAAGATAATCAAGATGTGGTAATTTCAAGATTCTTGGATGGTCAAATGTAATTCCTGGAGAGTTCTAGGACTCAGCTTGCCTGTTTTTCTTTTTTTTTTTTTTTTTGCAGTTCTGGAGGTACTCTCAAAATAACAAACACTTTACAGTAGTGCACTTGGGATCTGAGGATCATAGTACAAGATTTATATATATCATGTGCTGCTTTTTTATAAAGTAAAATAGGATAAATAAGGAAGGAAAATAGAACATACAAAAATTCATTGTCTTGACTTGCACTATTAAACATTTAGATAATGGTATGGTACCTCCATTTGTACACTTATCCCCATTTATTGGAGGTATTCATGCACTACTAACACAACAAGCCCTGCAGTGGGTAGATCTTTAGATAAGAAGAGAAGGAAATTTCCCTACTGGCACAAAACAATAAAGAGGCCCAATTTCAGTTCTCAAGGATTTAAAAAAAAAAAAAAAGCCAGCAAGTGCCAATGACACGGAATTAAAGATCCCACAAGCTCTAGTAACTATGCCAGTTGTATGAAAAATCACTCTATCAATCAATTTCAGAGAAAATACAATACCTCAAACTGGTAGTGTCTAGAAGACGTGGTGAACATGTAAAAGTCTTCTGAAATTCTTAAAAATACCTTAGGAGGAGATCCTGAGAAAAGTCTAGAATTGCTGCCAACTGAGCAGGTGAGTAAAATTCAGATCAAAAAATTTGAGATGTTAGTATAAATTAGATATATTTGTAGTCACCAAAAGGTAAAGCTGGAAGATCCTAGTCAAAGCATTTGGTTATATAATCAATGATATTTAATAAAAACTATCAAAGAAGAAATCACAAAATCAGTCCTATTCTCAGTATCCTCAGAAAGAATAGAATACTTGGGAATTAATCTAACAAGGGAAGTAAAAGGCCTCTATAAAGAAAATTATCAAAAATTGAAGAAAGAAATTGAAGAAGACCTGAGAAGATGGAAAGATGTTCCATGCTCTTGGTTAGGCACAATTAATGTGATTAAAATGGCCATTCTGCCAAAAGCACTTTATAGATTCAATGCAATCCCTATTAAGATACCACTATCATTCTTTACAGATGTAGAAAAAGCAATTCTCAAATTCATTTGAAACAACAAGAAACCCAGAATAGCCAAAACATTACTCAGCAAGAAAGATGAAGTAGGTGGTTTAGCAATACCAGACCTAAAACTATACTACTACAGAGCTGTAGTATTAAAAATGGCATGGTACTGGTATCAAAATAGGAATGAAGACCAATGGAATAGAAGACTCTGAGACAAACCCACAAATCTTTAAATGTCTGATTTTGATGAACGGGTCAAATATAACATGGAGGAATGACAACCTATTCAACAAATGGTGCTGGACAAACTGGATAGCCACGTGCAGAAAGTTGGAAATAGATCCTTATCTCTCATCTGCCACAAAAGGAATTAAAACAGATTCCATACAAATTCTAGAAGAAAAGTTAGGGCCAACACTCCACCATTTGGGAGTAGTCAAAGACTTTCTCAACAAGACTCCTAAAGTGAAAGAATTACAGTAAAAAATGAATGAGTTGGATGCCATTAAGCTAAAAAGCTTTTGAATAACTAAGGAAATGATCAAAATTGTCAAAAGACTTCCTACAGAATGGGAGAAAATCATGGCCTGTGATTCTTCTAATAGGGGAGTAATGTACCTAATTTATAAAGTATTAAAAAACTTTAATATCAAAATCACAAATAACTCAATCAATAAATGGGCTAAAGAGCTAAACAGAAACTTCTCAACACAGGAAATTGAGCAAGCCAATGAATACATGCAAACACATTCTAAATCACTAATAATCAGAGAAATGCAATTTAAAATTATGTTAAGATTTCACCTCACTACAGTCAGATTGGCAAAAATGAAGAATATAATAAAAAACAGATGCTGGAAGGGGTGTGGGGAGATAGGAACACTAGCACGCTATTGGTAGAACTGCAGACTGGTACAGACTCTCTGGAAAGCAGTGTGGAGAATCCTCAAAATTTAGGAATGGAACCACCATACGATCCAGCTATTCCTCTTCTGGGTATTTTTCCAGAGGAGTTAGAATCAGAATATTACATAGACAAGGCAAAATCTATGTTCATAGCAGCTCAATTTACAACAGCTAAATTATGGAACAAATCCAGATGCCCCTCACTGGATGACTCAATCCAAAAACTGTGGTTTTATATACCATGGACTTCTACTCAGCAATTAGAACCAATGACATTAGAGCCTTTGAAGGTAAATGGATGACAATGAAAGAAATCATGCTGAGCAAAGTTAGCCAGAGAGTCAAGTATGCCACTAAGTACAAGCTCCATGAGATGAGGGACTTTTCTATATTTTACTTACACTGTGATGGAGAAGTAGAGATTGCTTTTTAGGAATTCAATAATAATCAAAAATTTTTAATTCTGTGGTTTTATGAGTGCATGAAAATGTAATTTTTAGAGTATTTTGTAAATACACATATACACATAGTCAATGCTCATTATATGTAGATTCTGCATTGTCATATTTGTCTACTGTGACTACAAAACTAACATTTTGGCACATGCAAAGCTATTTGAGTATGACCAAAATTTTAGTTGTCTGACATGCATGTTCTCAGTTGAGGTCAAACAAGGCAAGACTCTTCCTTCTTACTTTTGCTGTCATATTGCAACTAAGTATCTTTACCTTGGTCTATTTAGTACCACAATTTTACATCTTTTACATTTTGTTGTTGATGTTGCTCTTTAGAATGGCCCCCAGGGCAGTGCTTAAGTGCTTGTATAAAAAAAGACTATAATGTACCTTACAGAGAAAATGAGTTAGATAAGCTGCATTCAGGCAAACACAGTGCTGTTGACCATAAGTTCAATTTTAATGAATCAATAAAATAATATATTCAGAAAAAGGAAAAGGAAGAGGAAATTTGCTGAACTATACATTAGGACAGCTCCAGAAAGTATATAATGAAGTCATGGTAAGGATAGAAAAAAGGCAAAATTTATGGATTCATGAGATAAATAAAAAAATTAGGAAAAGAAACCATAACAAAGAGCATTGTAGTAAGGCACAAAATCAAAGAAAATTGCAGAACTGGTCCAAAAATGTTAAATCCTTCTTGGCTAGTGCTGTTTAACATATTTTCAAAGGTGATGTGGTGTGGAAAATGCTTAATTTGTAGGCATGTCAGTTTGTGCAGCTCAGGATGCAGCAGAATTGTTTAAGTATCTGGTAAATTCTGTATAGGAAAAGAATCTTGCAGAAGAGCAGGTGGCCAATGATGATGAGACTGCCTTATTTTACTTGTAGTTGGTTAAAAAAACATGTATAACACCAAACAGCCTCCAAATCCTGTAGCAAGCACCATGCAATAATTATTTGTAAGAAACATGTATTAAATATAGAGCCTTCAAACAGAAACACACATAAAGCAAGGTTGTATATTGATCATTCAGGGAAAATATGACATGAGGCACACAAGGAAAAAATTATATTTCCCTTAGGAGCAACGGTTTCATATTTACTATTTTGGTATTTGTAACAACATTGAACATAACTACCATGAACAACAATCAAGTGTGAGTGTCTAACACTAACTAACCTCAGCCTCAAAGTTGATTATTTGAACCACATAAACAATTATCTTACAATTTAATATCAAAGAAATAGAGGTAACTAATCTGTGTAGTTCTTGTTTTGATTATAATGTTTTAGTGCTGGCAAGTGTCTGCATCTTTGTAGGTGTTAAAGTCAGCTGTCCTTTTCTGTGCTCCCTGACATGCATGATGAAGATTGAGGGCTAAGTGGGCAGTCCTGTCCCTGATTATATGTTGATACTACTGCTCAGAGGCATTATGAAGTTGAATTAGTATAGCATCTATAAGTTTCGCTTTAATCTAACAAAACCAATAATTTTGCTGCTACTATAGTTCTTTAAAATCCTTTAGACTTGATGCTCAATGTGATGTAGAATTATATTTTAATGTGGAAATACACAAAAACTACCAAAGGAAAACAGAGACTATTTTCAAATCTTGATATATCAAGAGAGTGAATAACAATTATTTGTGTGGCAAACCAAAGAATACCACCCCCAAAAGGTGTCCTTACTCCACCTGAGCTACTTACAAATATTAACTTGAGTAGAAAGATTTTGCAACATTTCAGATGTAATTAAATTTTTAGGATATAAGGTAAAGAAATTATCCTGGATAATGTAGATTGGCCCAATGTAATGACATGGGTCTTTATAAGAAGAAGGCAAAAGACACAGGATCAAAAGAGATGTGACTGCAGAAGTATAGGTAAGAGTGATGCAGCCAAGAGGTGAACAGTGCTGATAGCTTGGAGAAACTGGTAGAAATAAGAAATAGATCCTCCCTCAGAGTTTCTAACAGGAAAATTATAATATTGCTTAGTAAATACTTTTGTTTTTAGCCTCAGAAGTCCCATTTCAGACTTCTGAACTCTAATACTAAAAGATAATAAATTTGTGTTATTTTAAACCACAAAAGTATGTTGTGTTTTCATAATAGCAATAGGAAATTACTACAACTTGCAGTTGGCACAAATTAAGGCAGGTATGGAAGTGGGGAAGCTTTATAAATGTGAACAAAAAAGGAAAGCATTAAATATAATTTGATTAAAACTTGTTGTCATGGGAAAGCTGAAGGATGGATGAATCAGAGTGGGTCAGCTCATGGTGTTATTTAAGGAGAATATTTGACTTTCTGGTTAGTGCTGAGTTGGAAATGAGCAACAAGGGAAGATGGCAGTCATTGAAGGAATCCTGGTTGTTCTGAGTCAATAGCTTCTTAGATTTGTTGCTGCAGAAACTGTAGGTTTAAGTATTTTTCATCACATTTGATTAACTGAAATATCAAGAAATGATCTCTATGGTGTGTATTATATGATATAATTCTCAAGTGAGAAACAAGCACTTATTGCTTTTCCTCTAAATGTCTTATTTCTCTGGCTGCATCTTGTCTATGCTTTCTCTTTCATAATCAGAAGCTTGACAATGATATCTCTAATTGAGATTAAATTTGTAATTATATTACTTGAGATTCACTATGTTCCAAGTGTGATTAAATTTATATTTGTATTACTTGAGATTCACTATGTTTCTTGGGTATATGGGTGGAGATTTTTCAAAACATTGTAAAGTTTTTATACATGATGTGATCAAGTCATCCTATTCTCTCTCTCCTCTCCTTCTAGAACTTCAAAGACACAGTTGTTAGATCCCTGATGCAGTCCATAGCTTCCAGTCTTTCATCCCCTCTACCTCACTGATTTGTTCTCAAATTCTCATGAATAAATTCATAGGATAAAAGAAAACCCATATACATAATTGTAAGAAAAAATTTTAAACTTCCTTAAATAACACAGAAATATATATTGAAAGTAAATATGAATGCCATGACCACAATGGCTGAAGTTCAAAATGAAAGAAAATACAAGTGTTAATGTTGATGCATATATAAAAGCCAAAATATTATAATCCTATACAATGCCAAGATTTCTCTTTGTGAACTAGATCCCTCTCTTATATTATTCCAGCAATTATCACTATTGCATCATGATTTTTTCCACCTCTTCTAGATCATTCAAATCAAATTATTTAAAAATACAATTCTAGGGGCTGAAGTGGTGGCTAAGTGGTCATGGTGCTTGTGTGGCATGTGCAAGAACCCAGGTTTGAAACCCAGAATTATATATATAACTAAATGTTGAAGAAACAAAAGCCAGATTAAAAAATAAATAAAAATTGTTCTCTCTTTCTCTCTTACTCCACTCACTCTTTCTCTTTAAAAAAAAAAAAAAGATTTTTTTTGCATAATCCTAAATTCCTCTCCAGTAAATGCTTCTTTTTGTATTTCATTATAGTGCCCTGGTGTTGGTGATTACATTCTGCATCATGGCTTTAAGTATATGGCTATCTTGATAACTCTCTAACTTATATTTTTAATTCTAATCTGTCTCAAATACTGGACTTATGTATCCATCTTCAAGTCCATGCCATGTCTTATAAGCATCTCGATCTCTTCCTATCACATCACCTCTGAAAGAAAAATTACTGTTGTTACATATATAAATGGCAACTGTGTCTATCCAATTTGCTTAGTTAAATCAACTTGTGCTTTAGTCAGCTTTTTTGTTGTTGTGAACAAAGTACCCAAAAAGAAAATTTTAGGAGGAAAAGTTTATTTGGGAACTCACGGTTTTGGAGGTCTTGATCCATAGGTATCCGTCTCCATTCCCTTGGGCTGGAGGTGAGGCAGAACATCATGGACATCGCTGGAGGAAGAGTGTGGACAAGGGAAGATACAAAACTCATTGCTAGGAAGCAGAAAGAAAAACTCCACATCAGGTACAAAATATACACCGGAAAGTCACACTTCCAATGACCCCCACCTTATCTAGCTTTTCTGACTTCAGTTGCCAGTTAATCCCTGGCAGAGGATTAACTCACTGATCGGGTTAAGGGCCTTCCTACATTGTCACACATGAACTTTTGTGGGGACACCTCATATTCATACCATAACAGTTAACCCCTGACCCCAAAAAGGTCATGACAACCTGACAATACAAAATACATGTAGTTCATTTTAAGAGTCCCCATAGTCTTAAAAATTCCAATATTACCCAAAAGTTCAAGTTCAAAGTTGTCGCCCCCTGCCCTGGGTTCTGGAGCGGGGAGCGGGTGGAATGGCCTCGGGGGACCTTAGCCGTTCCCCGGGGGGCCAGCAGGACACTGGGAACCGGGCACCGGCAGGACAGGGCTGGGGACCGGGGGAAGAGGAGTCGCTCCACGCAGCATTCCTGTGGGAGAAGCGGGCAGAACGACCTAGTGAGCCGTCCTCCGAGGGGCCGAGTTAGGGCGGGGATGGGGCGAGGAGTCGCTCCCCGCTGCACTCCAGAGCGAGGAATGGTAGAATGACCCAACGCTGTGCCATCCTCCGAGGGGCTGAGTTAGGAAGGGTTGGGGTGCCGGGAACAAGGGGGCGAACGCCGGCGGCTGGAACACGGGACCTGCATCTTCTACCGCTGATCTCTCTGACGTCTCTGCTGCTGCTGCTGCTGCGGCTTCTTCTGACTGCTACTTCTTCTCTGACTGCTTCTGTGGTCTCTTCCTTCAGGACAGGCTGCTTGCTTTCTTGCTCTTCTCTGGCTACTGCTTCCCCTTTGGCTGCTCCTTCTTTGGCTGCTTTCTCTTCTTTGGCTACGTACTTCTTGGGCCGCTTCCCCTACCTGACTAGCTGCTACTCTATTTATCCATTACATTAACCAATAGGGTACAATGCAAACACCTTTCTCCAACTGTAACAAATGAGTGGCCGAATAGCTTAGTCATGCGGTTAGGCAATTTGCTAATTACAAGCCAGCTGGACCCCTTAGAGTTGTTTACCACCAATTCTCTTACAAGCCCGCTGAACCTCATGTTCCCAACACAAAGTCTTCACTGAGATCTAGCCAAATTGTCAGTAAATACCTGTAAATAATCAAATCACATTACATAACTCAAATACATAAAGGCTCACAATAAATATTTCCATTCAGAAAAACAAAGACATAGAAAAAAACAATGGGACCAAAGGAAGATTGAAATCCAGCTAGGCAAACAGGTCCTGTACTTCTGGGTCTAGCATCTGCAGCATTTGGCATCCTGGTGTTCCCTCTAAATGGTTTGTGTAGGTACACCCCATGGCCTTGTTGGATACAGTCTACATGGCCTCTCTCTTGACTGGTCTCTGCTTAGTCCCTGTAGCTTCCCTTGGCAGTCTGTCCAAGGTACTGGCATTTCTTAATCTCTGGGATATCCACTGCAGCTTCAGGTTCCTCCTCACATATACACTATACCCTTTCAGGGAGTGCCTACAGGGACTCCAACCCTGGGACACTTTGCCTGGTTACTCAGGCTTTCCTTTGAAATCTTGATGGAAGCCTCCATGACTCTGTAACTCCAGTATCCTGCAATATTGCAGAACCAGCACCACGTGGTTGTTGCCAAGGTCTGCCACCATCTCTAGCAGTAGCCAAGCCTCAGGGGGCCATGAGTACAGCAGAATCTGAATGCATGAGCACATTGAAAAACTTTGGTAGGACCCCTTATGAAACAATGGTGCCCAAGTGATCTCTTGTCAAATGAATTTTTACTCCCTTGAGCTTGAGATGGACATGATCCTGCCAATTTTTGAGATGCTGTCAAAACCCTCTTTTCTTTTAATCTGTCTGACAAAGTCATATATTGGAAGTAATTGTTGTTACATATTCATGTGACATTAATATTGACATATGAGTTAGTAAGTTAAGGCAGATCCTAGTCTATTATCTATCCAGCTTCATCCATTCCCTGAACTCATGTCTCATCTATAATCCCCCCACCCTATAATTTGAAATGAACATGTGCATGTATATTAATTTTTGACATTTCTGAATTTCTCTGCCTGCCTATATATAGTTAGGCTTCTAATAGGTGTGGATTCCCAGTTGTATTGATAAAGCCCATTATTCCTCCATCTCCTCCTGGATTCCCTTTATTCTCCCCCGACATTCATGGGTATGGTTCCCCCAGACTATGTGAAATTTCAACTATGGTGAGTTTATTACTTAAACTCAGATAACTTTCATTCTGTCTGAGGCAAACAGGTCCTGTATATCCATGTCCAGCATCTAGGGCACATCTAGCTTCCACTTATGAGAGAAAACATTTGGCCCTTAAGTATCTGTGGTTGGGGTATTTCATTAAGCATAATTTTTTCCACTTCCATCCATTTAGCTGCAAATGCCATGATATCATTCTAATAGTAGAGTAGAATGCCATTGTGTGGTATATGTGTGTATAACTTCATACAGTATACATATACATATACACCACATTTTTTTAATCCTTCCAGTGAGGAGAATCTGAGTTGGTTCCATAGTTTAGCTATTGCAAATTGAGTTGCAAATGATACTGATGTAGCTATGTTTCTGTAGTATGCTATTTCTAGCTCTTTTGGGAAAATACCCAGGAGTAGGACAGTTGGGTCCTAAGGTGGTTCCTTCTCTAGTTTTTGAGGAGTCTTCACATTGCTTTCCAGAGTGACTGTACAGGTTTGAGGTCCCACCAGCAGTGTATTAGTGTTCCTCTTTCCCCACAACCACTCAAGTATCTGTATTGTTTGTATTCATCATTTTTGCCACTCTAGAGTTAGGTGGAATTTCACTGAAGTTTTACATTTCTCTGATTGTTAGTGATATAGAACATTTTCTCATATGTTTATTGGATTCCTGGACTTCCTCTGTTGAGAAGTTGCTCTTTAGTTCCCTAGCCCATTTATTTATTGGATTTTTTGAGTTTTTGGTGTTCAGTTTTTTTAGTTCATTATGTATTCTGGATGTTAGACCATTGTCAGAAGCATAGCATGAAATGATTTTCTCCCATCGCGTAAGATCTCTCTTGACATTCTTGACTAAATCTTTAGTTGTGTAGAGTTTTTTTCAGTTTAATGGCATCCCACTCATTGATTCTTGGCTTTAGTTCTTGCACTATGAGAATTTTATTAAGGAAGGGATTGCCTAAATGAATGTCATGGATCCTATTTTTTCTTCTAGCAATTGTATGGCTGCTGGTTTAATTTCTAATTCTTTGATCCATTTTGATTTGATATTTCTGCAGTTGTTTGTATATGGCTGTTCAGTTCATCCAGCACATTTGTGAACAGGCTATTTTTCCTCCACCCTATATTTTTGCCCCCTTTGTCAAATATCAGATGGTTAAACACTTATGGTTTTGTCTCAGTCTCTTATTCTGTTTCACCAACAACATTCTGTTTTTGTTACTATAGTCCTATGGTATAATTTTGAGTCAGGTATTGTGAAACCTCCTATTTCATCTTTCTTCTTTAGTAATGTTTTGGCTATTCTGTGTTTCTTGTTTTTCCAAATGAATTTGAGAATTGCTTTTTCTATATCCATGAAGAATGTTATTGGTATCTTGAAGGGGATTGCATTGAATCTGTACAGGGCTTTTAGCAGAATGGCCATTTTATTGTATTGATTCTGCCTAACCAAGAACATGGAAAGTTTTTCCATTTTCTCAGGACTTCTTTAATTTCCTTTTTTAATGTTCAATAGTTTTCACTGTAGAGGTTCTTTATATTCTTTGTTAGATGAATATCCAAGTATTTTTTTTCTTTTTAAGGTTATTGTGAATTGGATCGATTTCCAGATTTTTTCTTTGGCAGAAGCACTGCTGGAATATAGGAAAGCTATTGCTTTATGAGTGTTAATGTTGTAACCAACCACTCTGCTAAACTCATTTTAAGCTGTAGTAGTCTTCTGATAGAGATTTTTGGATCTGCTAAGTGTAGGATCATGTCATTGGTAAATGTAGATAACTTGACTTCCTCTTTCTATTCCTATTTGAATTCCTTTTTTTTTTGTCTGATATCTCTGACTAGGGTTTCAAGGACTATATTGATAAAGAGCGGTGAGAGTGGACAACTTTGTCTTGTACCCAAATTTAGTGGGAATCGTTTCAGTCTTTCACCATTAAGTATAATGTCGACTATGGGTTTTTCATAAATATCTCTTTCAAAATTAAAATATATTCCTTTGATCCCTATCTTCTCCAGAGTTTTGAGCATAAATGGGAGTTGAATTTTATTGAAGGCCTTTAATGCATCAATTGAGATGATCATATGGTTTTCATATAATTCTGTTTAAGTGGTGAATCACATTTACTGATTTGCATATGTTGAACCAGCCTTGAATTCCAGGAATGACACCCACTTGATTGTGATGTATTATATTTTTGGATGAAATTTACTAACATTTTATTAAGGATTTTGGATCTATGCTCATCAGGGAAATTGATCTGTAGTTTTCTTTTCTTGATATTTCTTCATTCAGTTTTGGAAACAGGGTTATATTTTTCTCATAAAAAGTATTTTGGGAGGGTTCTTTCCCTTTCAATTTCATGGAATAACTTAGTAAGTCCAAATGATTGACAGAGTTGTTTAAGTTAAAGATATCTTTCTTGATGAAATTTATAAGTGGCTTAATGTCCTTGCGTACTTTTTTCACATATTTGGAAGGGTTGTATTTGGGGGCATAAATGTTAACTACTGCTTGTTTTCTTGATGTTATTGTTCCTCTTTCTTTGATATAGTGACATTCATTGTCCCTTCTAACTAATTTTTGGTCAAAATTCACTTTGTCAGATATAAGGATCTCAACTCTGGCTTGATTTCTTTGGCCATAAGCCTGGTAGGTTTTTTTGCAACCCTCTCACCTTCAATCTGTGTCTATTTTTGTTGTTCTTATCCTCGGTGGGTACCATAGTCATAATCTGGAAGAGCCACTCTGGTGGGCAGCAGTGTGAGGTAAGTCAGTGTAAAATCAAGCTTCACCACCTCATAAGTGTGTAAGGCTAGTGTCTTAACATGTTATTGTCAAGTTTCTCAAAATTATAATTATTTGCTACTTGACAGATTTAAGAATTAAATTAAATTATGTATCTAAGCATTTTTGAAGAGTCAGGCAATTCAGAAAGTGATCATTCTGTCAATTTCAAATTCAAGTGTTCAAGAAATTAATTTCTGGCCTATCTCTATTACCATAAGTTCTTACTTAGAATTCTAATACCCAAGCCTGAAACCCTGACTTTGTTACTGGGTGTCAGTATCCATCCCCTACACCCTGCTATAGACCACCTTCTACCCTGGACCTCTTTTCTGTGCACTGCAGTGATTAATTATGTGTTGACCCTCTGCTTCAGGATTTTTAGCCTCAATCTTTCCCCTAATGGTTCATTCTTGAGTCACTAGTATTTGCCTTTACCCAATGTTTCCATTCAAGATTTCTGATTAATGAATGAGTGAAAAATTATTTTCTTCCATCCTTTCAGGTTTTCCTGATTCCCTCAGAAAGTCAGTATTGTTAGGACTTGAACATGGGGCCTAAAAAGAACGTCACTTCAACAAAATTTCTAATGTGTTTTGAAAAGCAAAATTGTTGCTTTTGATTGAAGATATATCACAGATAGTAGTTTCTGAGATTGATATTTTAAAACATTAAATGTAGGAGGAAAACAGAGCAAGCAATCACAAAGTGTTATTTTCAGGAAAACTGAGTATTTGGAAGTCATATCTTTAGGTTCAGCCCAATTTGTTTTCTGAGAATTTCTCAAAACCATCCCTTTTTCACTTTTATTTCTATATCCAGTATATATGTTAGTTATCTCCTGCCTGAACTACAATCACTGATTCATAGTTGTATTCATTGTAATCAGTCTTAGACTCTGGTTGTTCCATTCTCTTAAAAGGTACCAATACTTAAAACGCTAACTTGATCATCTGAATTGTTATAACTCTTCTTTACACTATGAAACATAAGATAAGAAGTATAAATGAATAATAATTTACTTCCATAAATTATTTGCTATGGATCAATCATTTAGCAAATTATAGAAATTAGTAGAAAATATTTAGAATAGTTTATAGAAATTTCCTTGAAGGCCATCTATGCATTTTAACATTTTTTTTCTTTTTTTTTATTTTTTTATTTTTTTTTATTTTTTATTATTATTTTTTGAACAACCTTACACGATTTTAACAAAATAATATAAAATGTGTATAAAATGTGTAAATATTCTGGATATTGCAATTATCTCCAGGAGTGCCCCCCAATTACCCTCCCTTATTCCTCCCTTCCCTTTCCCTTTATAATTCTAAAAAAAAGTATTAGATTGTAAAGCATTACATCTTATCTGGATTTAACTCATGTTACTAGACCAGCTTTCTCACTGTCCAGGGTCTAGTCCCCACCTCCACCTATAAGTGGAGACAATCGACCCTTAGATCTCTGGGTTAAGCTGATTTTACTCATCATGATCTCTTCCATAACCATCCATTTACCCTCAAAGGCTGCAAGGTCATTGTTTCTAATTGCTGTGTAATATTCCATGGTATAAATGTACCACAGTTTTTGGATCCA
>PVKS010037846.1:0-18348 GCA_004027875.1 Aplodontia rufa
CCTGGCTGCTGCCATCAGGCCCCAACTTCCTCTAGGATATAGTTGTACACATGTGCCTAAGACAGCTTGCTGTTGAGTGATTTTGGGGAGAGTAGAAAACCTTTCCACAAGTAAGCCTAGTATAGCAACTTTACAACAGATTGTCTTCTAACTTGTGAAGTTAAATAAGAAGAGCTGGTTTCTCTGAAGGTGCTTATAAAGAAAGCCAGACTAACACATCAAACAATTAGAGTTGACTTAGATCCTCGGAAGTTCTAAAGCATATTTGTTCTTCATTCAACAAACATTTATTGCCTCCCTACTGTGTTCCAGGCCCTGTCATAGAGGTTTAGATGTTAAAGCTCTAGTAACTTGGGTATTACAATCCATAAATGTCTTTTTTTTTTTAAAGAGAGAAGAGAGAGATTGAGAAAGAGAATCAATTTTATTTAGTTTTTCATGTGGCTTTCTTTGCTCTGACACTTTGTTGCATATGTGTTGCTGGGGTTAGAACACGGGGGTAAGAACTCACAACCTCGCTCCTGCCAGGCAAGCGCAGTAACCGTCCAGCCACTGCTCCAGCCCCTGTAAATGTCTTTTAAAGACCAGATGTTTTCGTCCCATAATCACTCTGACCACTCTTCATTTGCCTCATGGTGGGAAGTAATTGTGATTGAGTGTCTAAGGTTGTGTTCTTATCCTGAACTTTAACCAAGTAGTTTTTAAATTGCCACTTGGAAAATGGTCCTATTAGATCTGTCTGTAAACTGAGTCATGCAGTCTTCAGAACACCCAGGTAGGAATCCACAAGGCACCAGTCAGATGCCTTTGGGATTTAGCATTTGCCTGGTGGTGCACGCCCCTCTGATCTGATCTCCCCGAGCAGTTTCATCCAAGGCTATGTTCCACAGTGTCTCTGACCTGATCCTTCCTTCCTCAGCCTGAGGGTGAGACCTAGGAGACAAGAGCTGGGGTATTCCTTGATGACATAGCTTCCAGGCCCATACGAGTGGATATAAATGGACACCACCTGAGGGAATGTGAACCCTGAGGACTATGAGGAACGCGTGCTCCATAACCACAAAGCACCTAACCTGGTCCTCCTTGAAGCATGCGCAGCAGCCCCACTCCTATAGCCTGCGTTGTCTGAGTCACTCATTTGGCGCTTAGGACGTCCTGTCTTGGGTTATTAGTAACCTTTGCTTTTGTTTCTCCTCCCAGCTGCTCTGCCTCTGTGCAGACCCAGGGTTCTCCATTCAAATTTTTCACCTGTGGTCTTTATGGGGAACGAACTTGCTTCTTGTCCTTATGAAATAGGATAAAATAACTTATTAAAATATAAGGATTGTTTATTCCAATAATTGTAAATTGACTTATTGAACTTGTGTTTCAAAAACAGCCCTATGAGACATCATTGATATATAATAAACCATATGCTTAAAATGTGTGATTTTTTTTAAGTTTGAACTTGATACCTTGATTTTGTAATTCATTTTTCCCCAAGTAATGTTCAGTGTACATCAATTTTATATAAGTTGCTCATCTGAGGACGTGAGGTAGGGACTTATGAGATGGCACTTGTGTTGATGGTAGTGGGTGATTTGGCCCCCAGATAACTTTCAGGTTCTAGTTTTCTGCCATGGTGATTTGAGGTGATCTTGGCACGCAAACACATCCTGTTCTTGGAGGTCATGCGTGCATAGTTATGAAGTATTCATCTCTGTACCCTTTACTGAAAGGAAATTTTCATGTCTTTTATTTATCTATTTTTAATGAAGGAGAGTTTAGAATGGCATCGGCAACTGGGCATTTTATGCTCTTGACAAATACGGCAAAGATTTTACTTCCTGTGTCAAGCATTGCTGGCTGGCCAAGGCTTGGTTGAAAGGTTCAGGTGGGAACATAAGTTGATATTCCTATCACTGCAGAATCTCTTTCTCTCCAGATATTTCTTTGATTCTCACAAGGGCGAGCATGTCCTGCAAGGTACTTCAGTGCCAGAGCACACTAGCTGAGTTTTAATTGATTCTAATTAGCACCCCCATAGACTAGAACAACTTTTTTTTTCCCCCAAGTAGTCAGCCAAGTAGCATTAGGCCATGTGAGACACCTTTCTTTGGAATTATCAAAAGGGCAAAACTATTTTCAGGCTCAGTCTCTGCAAGTTCTGCTTTTCTCAGAAATAGGGAGGAAGTGAGATAAGGAAAACAAAATACCTGGGGAGTAAGGGACCAGTTGGTGCACATTCTATACCCAGGTGAGCACCCAGTACAGCAGGGCAAAGATGCTGAAGGTCTCAAGTTTCTCTAGGGGAGAGAATGAAAGATGGGGTGTAATCAAGACTTCCTGTCTTACGGCAGCTGGGAAAATTTATTTTGTGAGCAGGACTTATGGTCATTTCAGAAAGCTCCTTTTTACCTTGAAGAAGTCATTAGATTTAGAACTGCAGACTGATGCCAGAGGAATAAAGTCTAAAAAGCAAAATCCATAGATCATCTTGGGTACTTCTTCCCTCAGCCCCATTCAGCAGGGATCCAAGGCTTCCTGTAGCCCTGGATACTCCTGCTTCCCCATCCTTGGCTAGGCACACATTTTCCACTGTGGGACAGTTATGTTTACAGCCAATTCTTTTTTTTGTTTTTTCTTTTCTGTACTGGGGATTGAAGCTAGGGATGCTCTACCACTGAGCCACACCCCCACCCTTTTTTTCTTTCTGGTTTTTTTTGAGAAAGGCTCTTATTAAGTTGTTGAGGTTGGCTTTAGGAACTTGCTCTTCCGTCTGCCTCTGCCCTTGAGGCGCTGGGATTATAGGCATCTATAATGTGTAACTGGCATTTTTTGCAAAATTCCCAAACGGGACAGTAATACTGCTGGTTTTCCTTTTTAAAAAAATTGTTGCTTATCATCTTTTCAATAGAACATTATTTGTGCAGTTCCTGGTTTTTGACATTTGTTAAGGTTTTCTTTGATCCTCATTTATGACAAATGTTATCTGTAACACTGTCTATTAATAGAATTTTTTCAATCACCTTTTTTTTTGTTGGTGATATCTGGAACTCTTCCTGGCCATATTTTTTCCCTAGAACTGGGGATTGAACCTAGGGGCATTCTACCACTGAATTACATCCCCAGTCCCTTTTATTTCTTATTTGAGACAGGGTTTTATTATGTTGCCGAGGGTCTTACTAGGTTGGAGGGGTGGGCCTGGAACTTGCTGCTCTTCTGCCTCAGCCTCCCGAGTTGCTGGGATTACAGACGTGCACCACTGTACTTGGCCTGTAGCCAGTACTCAGTCACTATCACTTGTAGTGGTGGATGTGGTAAGCTAAATCCATGCAGCTGTAAACATCCTTGCCTTTGAACTCCATAAGCAAAGTCAGAGCACACCTGGCTTAGCCATGGAGGTGGAGAGGAGGGAGGGGCTGTACTAGAGCTGGACAGAGAGGTGTGAAGTCAAGTGGGGACTTGTTTCCTCCTCTCCAGTGATGTGATGGTCTCTTTCCACCTGGGACTTGCTCTCAGTAATAACTGTCATCAACTGCTTAGTCCCCCATGTAGAAATAAGTCAATAGTGGCTTCCCTTGTCAAGGAACGTTGCCTCTACATGAGTGCAAAGGCCATGGCTCTTGGTGAAGGAAACTTCGCTCTGTGGGCACAGGTAGGCATGATCACGAGATGCACCATCTGCAAGGTATGAGACCTGTCCCATCCGTCCCACTGGTGCCCAAATGAGCACAAGTACCTCAGGCAAACTGGGTCTCCCGATAGCTAATCTGGAAATATATAGCCCTTCACTCACAGAAAGGCATGAGAAGTGTCTGATCTGTTTTAATAACTTCTTATTATTACTATTATTTAATGTTGGTTGGACCTACTTAATTGATTTCACAACCTGCTAGTGGCATGTGACCTACAGGGCCAGGTCAAGGTGGTGTTCCAGTTTCCTACATCTGAGGGTGCAATCAGAAGAGGAGTTGGGGCTGGACTTTGATTCCCATTTCTCTTTTCAACTGGTCTGCAGTAGGAATGCTTTCCATAATGCACACAGGGGTGGCCTTCCTATCTGGGGACGGAATGCACAGGACTCACGTGTCCCTCTAACCACATTTGTCATTCCAAATTGGATCTGTGTGGCTGGCAGCATGCTGGCAGTAGGCACCATGCAGAAGAAACAGAAGGTAGGGTGTCACAGGTGAGGGAAAGCTAGATCTGGAAGGACAGAGGCGCCTGCCGTGGTTCTGGCACTGGTTAGATTGGCTACCCCTGGCTTTTTCTTCACCCCGTTTCGCTGTTCTTTGTGGTCTGAAAATTGGCCAAAAGATCAGGAAGGGTGCTGGACCGTGATGAGAAGCAAAGAGCCATGTAACCTAAGCACTTGGCGGGGACTCTTAGGTAACCAACAGTTGACTGAAGGGAAGAGCTGGATTTCTATCTGTGTCAAAGATAAAGATCAGTTCTTTGCTGAAAATGGCAATTACTGTTATAAAGTTGACCAACCAATGTTTATTGAAAACTTCCTGTATGCTTGGGATTGAGTCAGATCCTACATTGTTTAAACAGCTCCTTATAGCCGCTGTGGACTATGATGATTTCTTTAAAAAAGAAAGAAAGAAAGAAAAAGCAAAGATTAGCTTTATCCATTTGCATGAATGCCCTCATATGAATTCTCTGACTTTTCTCCACTTCTAACCAGTTACTCAGCACATATTTCCTGAAAGCAGAGGAGAACTGACTGGTATGATTCAAATCATGGCCACTGTGCCAGGAGGGAGTGCCAGGGAGTTAATTAAAGTTAACAAAGCAATTGCCAGGTTCCCTAGGGCAAGAAAAATAGTTTTCTTTCCCCCTCATGCTCTTGATA
This sequence comes from Aplodontia rufa, assembly GCA_004027875.1. Lineage (NCBI taxonomy): Eukaryota > Metazoa > Chordata > Mammalia > Rodentia > Aplodontiidae > Aplodontia > Aplodontia rufa. The sequence goes on from PVKS010037846.1 coordinate 4,841, forward strand.
ACACCAGGTTAAAACATAGATGTTTCTTTTATGTCACTCGGAGTTTGTCATTCAGCAAATATTTATTGAATATCCACTCTGTCTGGTGACACTGAGTAGGCATCAGGAATGGAGCAGGATGGTCATGCCCCTGCCCTCAGGGAGCAGAGTTGAGGAGAGAAGAAGGTAAGACTTCCTCCCAAGCACCAGGAAGGGTACTTGACCTGTTTCCATAGTGATGAAGTAAGGTGCCACTCAGTGTACACCAGTAAGGGTTAAGAGTGTTTGCATGGGACAGAAAACCCAACTTAGTAGCTTAAAGATACAAGTTTTATTTTCTCAGATGTAACAAATCTTTTTTTATTAGAGAGGAGCAGTGTGAGAGAGACAGAGAAAGAGACAGAGAGAGACAGAGAATCAATTTTTATTGAGTTTTTCTCATGGCTTTCATTGCTCTGACACTTAGTTGTATATGTGGGTGCTGGGGTTTGAACCTGTGTAGTCATGCATGCCGGGCAAGCGCTGTAACCACAAAGCCACTGCTCTAGCCCTCAGATGTAACAAATCTTGATCAGGGCTGATGTGATGCTATATGGAGCTCTTATGATCGAGAGTCCATCTGACTTTCCACTCCACCATCCCTAGAGTATGGCACCCTCATTTATATGGTACAAATGGCTGCTTGAGCTCCACCTATCACATATTTATTCCAGGATAAAGGAGAGAAGAAGGGCGTTCTTTCTTGTTTTTCAAGAAGATTGGGAGATACATTTTTCCCCACCCTTTGGTACTGGGGATTGAACCCAAGGGTGCTTAACCACTGACCTACATCCTCAGCCCTTTTTATATTTTGAGACAGGGTCTCATTAAGCTGCTTAGGGCCTCACTTAGTTGCTGAGGTTAGCTTTAAACTCGTGATCCTCCTTCCTGCCTCAGCCTCCTGAGAGGCTGGGATTACAGGCATGTGTCACCATGCCCAGTGGGAGTTCTAGTTTTTATTCCATGTATTTATGTTCATAGCTAAAAACTGAGAGGTTTGGGCTGGAGCAATGGCTTAGCAGTTACAGCACTTGCCTGGCATGTGCGAGGAGCCAGGTTTGAACCTAGCACCATGCATGTACACACCAAAGTGTCTGAGCAATGAAAGCCACATGAAAAACTAAATAAAACTGATATTCTCATTCTCTCTCTCTCTCTCTCTCTCTTTCTCTCACTGTCCCTCTCTCTTTAAAAAAATTGAGAGGTTAATTTCTAAGGAAAAAGGGGAGATGGATACTGAAATAGACAACTAGCAGTGTTTCTCCAAATACAGGGTTCAGTGGTGTGGGAGGACTTTCTAAGAACAAGGAATGTGACTCTGGCTTTTCTGGACTGGGTAGTATTTGGATGAGACTTGCTGATACTGTACCCTATAGACTGAACCCCTCTGTGGCTGGAATAGAGTTTGTGAAGGTGGAACTCTGGCAGCTTAGCCACTCTCCACCCATGGAAAGATCCCTGACCACCCAGTAGTTCCAACAGGCAAGTTAATACTGTACAGCTCTGGTTATTATCGTTATTAAAAATTTTAAGTGGGGCTGGAGTGGTGGCTCAGCGGTTACGGTGCTTGCCTAGCATGCCCGAGGACCCAAGTTCAAACCCCAGCACCACGTACACAACTGAGTGTTGAGGCAACAAAGGTCACATGAAAAACTAAATAAAGTTGTTTCTCTCTCTCCCTCTCTCTCTCTCTCTCACTGTCCCTCTTTAAAAAAAAATTTAAGTAGAGGAGATTTAACAGGAATGATGTAGAGAATTATGTCAGGTAGTTCTTAGAAAGAGATCTATATCCCTCATCTTGCATTTGTCCTACCTAAAACACACACCTGGCCCTATAAAGGATGGCAAGTTTTGAAGGGGAGGGGGAGGCCGGCAGCAACCCAGATGGCCTTAGCAGAGGAAAAGCAGTTGGAGGACCCAGCGAAAAACAGTTCCTTCTTTATAATTTTCCTGCTTCTGTTCTGTTTCACCTAGACCCCAGAGCAGATGTCAGCAATTTGATTTTCACCCTTTCTCTCCTCCCCTCGGGGTTTGTAGAACACAGAGCCAGCAGGGTGACATGGGTCTTGAGGGGTCATGCTGCAGACGATAAGGACATCTGTTCCTACCACCTTTTGCAAACCCTATTCTGTAGGTACTAGCTGATGCACCAGGACAAAAGAAATACAAAATAACATAAGTGGAAAGCAATTAAATATACATTATGTATATATGATGTGCTTACATACCAGATGATATGCTATTCCCAACAGTAAGAAGAGAAGAAACAGTGAGGTGGTCTGGTATGAAATAGTATTCAAAGTAGGCTTAGAGAAAAATAATCAGATTGAAAATAGAATGGAAGCAAAGAACCCATTAGTGGTAGGAATAAGTGAGAATAATAAAGATAAACTTGCTCAGCCAGATATTACACATTCTAAATCATATTATATTTATATTTAAGTAGTAGAGTATTGGTACTTGAAAAGATAGAGAGATCAATACTATGAATAGAATCCACGTACACCAGTATACATGGAAAACATGTCTTTAGTGGAAACATGTCTTTAGTCTTTATTTATTTCTTTGTTTTTTGTTTTGGTGTTGGGGTTTGAACCCTGGGCACTCTACCACTGAGTTATATCCCTAGCTCTTTTAATTTTTTTTATTTTGAGATAAAGTCTTGTCAGGTTGCTGAGGCTAGCCTCAAACTTCTGATCCTCCTGCCTCAGCCTTCCAAGTTGCTGGGATTACAGGTGTGTGCCACTGCACCTGGCTTTAGTGGCCTTTTGTATTGGTGAGGAAATAATATTAAATAAACAGTTTGGGACAACTGGATGTAACCATCTGGAAACACAAAAATTAGATCTATACCTAGTTTTTTAGGTCAATGTAAATGCCAGATGGATCAAATATTTAAGTATAAAAAGTAGTCGATGAAAACAAAGAAGTTTAAAAAATCTTATGGGTTGCATGGTCTTCCTACCTGGAAACCATAAAGAGAAATCCTGGAAATCATACAGAGATTGATCTATTAAATTTCAAAAAAAAAAAAACTAAAATGATACAGGCTAGATGGAACCTAAGTGTCTGACAGCTTCATGAGCAACCATAAATAAAGCCAAAAGACAATGAACTGGGGCTGGAGTCATGGCTCAGTGGTTACTGTACTTGCCCGGCATGCATGAGGACATGCGTTCAAACCCCAGCACCATGTCCACAATGAAGTGTTGAAGCAATGAAGGCCACATGAAAAATTAAATAAAATTGATTCTCTTTTTCTCTCACTGTCTCTCTCTCTCTCTAAAAACAAAAACAATGAACCGAAAATCACATTTGAAAAAGAGAGGACTGATATTCTTAATTTCAAAAGAACACTAATAAATTAATAAGAAAGAATCAATAACATAATGGAAAAATGGGGGAAAGGGCATTAAAAGATAACTGACAAGAAAAATACAAACGACTCCAATATATAAAGAAATATTCAACATAGCAAGTTCTCCTTTTTTAAACTATCATAATGGTAAACATGAAAAGAAATTACCAGTGAGGATAGAGTGAACCAGATCTCTGTGTTCAATAGGAGCCTAGATTGGCTGACTTTGATAGTAGATGTTTTGATCATCTGTTTTTGGTTTTTGTTTCTGGTGCTGGGGATTGAACCCAGGGCCTCATGCATGCTAAGCATGTGCTACACTGAGCTAATACTCCTAGCTCCAATAATCTTTTATCAAAAAGAAAAAATATACATACCCATTAACTCAGTAATGTTATTCTGCAGAATTATGTGTATACAAATACATGTATAAAATTATTCATTGCAGGATCTGAATGTCTTTTGTTACTTGGTATTTCATACCGCTCATCTGTGAGATCAGAATAAAATTCTAGTTTCCTGACATTTGGCATGCTGGTAATAGGCATCTCTGAAGCAAGCTAGGTTGCCTGAAAGAAGGAGGTTATTCTCTAAATGTAGGACATTATTCTGGTATTTCAGAAAAAGAAGCCCTTCTCATTAGGAAGCAGTCCTGTGCTTTGAATTGCCTGGGCAAAGGCAGCCCAGTCATGCTAGGTTTGTGCTTGTATCTGTGCAAGTGCAACCACTTTGGTGACCAGGGTGATAGGGTGATGGGGGTTGCTGGCAGCCTTTATGGCACTGGGCCCTTGGAGATGGAGTGCTAGCGTCCAGATAGTGTGCCCCTCGCTGACATGAGGGACTCCAGCTTTGGCTTTCTGATGGTGTTTCTAGGGGCACCCTACTCTAGGGCCTTCTTGGGTCCCCAGTGAGGAGTCTGAACCCTCAGATTGGAAAACATTACATTCACACTAACATTAATTTGATTCAGATAATGATACAACCTGTTACACAGTCCATCAACATAATTATAGGTAAGGAAATTGCTAAGAGAGGTCCCTGAGCAGTTGGAGGCCAAAAGGAAGTATTTTCAATTAATTAATGGTGGACATGTAAAAAAATTTAATATTAAAAGAAAAGAACTCCCTTAGAGTAAGATGTTGTAGCCCATCTCTGTCCAAAAAAGGGTAGAGGAAGGTAAGTTGGGTGTTTAGACTTTGGTTTCAAGCTCTTTTCTTCTTTAAAATGTTATTTTAAATCTGCCATGTTATATCTCCCTTCTTTCCCCTCTTTAGCCCAAAATAAGTTCAAATAAACTGTTCTGGAAATTTACAAACAGCAGAGGCTGGATGTGAGCAAAATGAAGAGAATTTAACTTGGATAAATACATTATGCATAAGAAATAGAGCATCAGTCTGGGATTTGTTAATGGCAAATGCCTAAACCACCAAACGATTGTGTTGATTTTGTGGGTTTCTTGAAAGAGACCAAGTATTTAGACTCTCCCTGACTTATGTAACATCTCAGCAACGCATTGGTAAGTCAAGAAAAACAAGGAACAGAGAATAGGCTAAAATAAAGCTTCCTATCTGAATTGGAAAAATACACTTTCTTATTATTTGTTGTGATAATTTTATAAATTATACCTATTATGAATGTACCTTGATCCTTGGGTCAATGTGCATTAGCCAAAGACACTGTCACCCAAAGAAGGCTTCTGAGTGTCCTGTACAAGGCATGTGGCATGATTCATTGGTTGCACACCAACATTACTGTTGCTGCCAGCCTTTTGGGAGTTCACTTTTCAAAACAGATAGCACTGATGTGGCAAGAACAGAAGAACACAGGCATAAATGAAGCATAGGGTGGCTTTGTTTCAGACAAACCTCATGAAAGAACAGCAGGGTTCAAGAAACCTAATAAGCTTTACAAGAAGGGAGGGATTTAAGTACAACTCTTGTAGCACATTGGGAATAGAATCTGATTTATAAGAAGTCTAGATCAGGGGCTGGAGTGGTGACTCTGCGGTTACGGTGCTTACCTGGCATGCCCGAGGACACGGGTTCAAACCCAGGCACCACATACACAACAAAGTGTCGGAGCAACAAAGGCCACATGAAAAACTAAATGAAAATAATTCCTTCTCTCTCTGTCCCTCTCTCTCTTTGGAAAAAAATATAAAAAAAAAGTCTAGATCACAGATCTCTTGCTTAAAGCATGAAATAAAGGCCCTTGGTGCTTCCCTTATCTAGGGAGCAGATTTCAGATAACCTTGGGCAACCAGAATACAGACATGAATAAGAGAATGCTGCGGAAGAGGAGAAAGAACTGCAGTGAGGTATGGCCCCTAGTGACCCCCAGGTCCTGCTCTGGACCTCAGTTTCTTAATGGTTGAAATGAAGCTTTTAAGACAGTGTCTAGGTCTATATCCTTGTTTAAAAAAAGTTGATAATATAATAAATTTCAACAAGGTTATATGGTGGCTGGAGTGGTGGCTCAGCAGTTTCGGTGCTTCCCTGGCCTGAATGAGGATGTGGGTTCAAACCCCTGCACCACATACACAACAAAGTGTCTGAACAACGAAAGCCACATGAAAAATGAAATAAAATTGATTCTGTCTTTCTCTCTCTCTCTCTCTCTCACTGTCCCTCTTTCTTAAAAAAAAAAACCAAGGATATATGTTGCTATATATGACCATATATTTATGTTTGCAAATATTTATATGTATTTATTTGTTTTTTTTGGAATTGGAGACTATAATGCTAAGTGAAGTAAGCCAGTCCTCAATAAGTCAAAGATTGAATGTTTTCTCTGATATGCAGAAGCTAATTCAAAATTGTTGGGGGGCAGGTAGATGAAAGACTGATGGAATTGACCAAAGGGATTGAAGAGGAGGGAAGAGGGATGGGATAAGAAAAGACAGTGGAATGAATCTTATCCCACTTTCCTATATGTGTACATGAATATACCACAGTGAATTTCACCATCATATTTATCTAAAAGACACTAATTAAAAAAGAAAAATTATAAGTAAAAAGCAGGATCAGTAGAGTAAAGGGAAGGGGGTAGAAGAGGAAGGGACTGAGGGAAAGAGGAAATACTGGGGACTGAATTAGAATAAATTATGTTCCGTGCTTTTATAATTATGTCAAAATGAATCCTAACATTATGTATAACTAGAAAGAACCAATAAAAAGGAAAAAAAAGAAAAAAAATTATGTATATGTATTTTATGTTCAAAATTAATAAATACACAGTAAAGAATTAAAACAGTAAAAAGGCAAATAGTTAAAAGTAAGTCTTTGTCTTATTCCAGATTCTCTTCACCCGTTCCGAGGCTGGTTCCTCATATGTCCTTCCAGAAATATTCTATGCATTCTAGAAGCATATTATATAAGTTTCTTTTGAAACCAAATGGCATAATCAGCATGTTCTCTATCTTGCTTCTTTTTAAACAAATTTTGGGATGGGTGCAGTAGTGCATGCCTGTAATCCCAGTGACTTGGGAGGCTGAGGAAGAATGATCACAAGTTCAAAGCCAGCCTCAGCAACTTAGCAAGGCCCTGAGTAACTTAGTGTTACTCCGTCTCAAAATTAAAAATAAAAAGGCCTGAGGATGTGGCTCCGTGGTTAAGCACCCCCAGGGTTCAATTTCCAGAAACCATCCCCGTTTGCAAAGACTCTATAGTATAATACAATAATCCATCATTCAAAAATTAGTTTAACCAGTGTCTTGGTGAAAATTTTAGTTCATTTTTCTACATTTCTCTTTAGTTCCCCACAGCTCTCAATTTCTATATCTTTAACATTTAATTTAAAAAGATGTCAGAGATGTCTTAAAAAAAAAACCACTTGTTACAAATCAGATGTGCTTCTCCTCTTGGGAGATAAAGGCTCCCAGTTCTCAGTTCCTGACCATGACTGCCTGTTTCACATTGGAGCAAAGCAAGGATGACACCATGGTGGTCTCTGTGTCACAGAGGCAGGAGGTAGAGGAAGCAGCTTCTTCCCGGAGGCACAGGGCTATTGTGTTCTCTTTTGATCCATGTGGGGCCTGCTGTTCCTGTGGATGACTGGGCCCCTCCAAAAAGGTTTGATCAGGTTGGAGACATAAACTTCACTGCCTTTTAAAAAAGCATATATGTGGGGCTGGAGCGGTGGCTCAGCGGTTTCGGCGCTTGCACGGTTTTGAATCCCAGTACCACATACACAACGAAGTGTTGGAGCAATGAAAATCAGTTGAAAAACTAAATAAAATTGATTCTCTCTCTCTCTCTCTCTCACTGTCTCTCTGTCTCTTAAAAAAATACAAAGATATACATGTAAGAGTTATAAAAATCAGTTAAAAAATCTTCTGGGTTACAGTTGAATTCCTTAAAGCGAAGGCTGAGTATGTAGCGTAGGAGCTGGAAGTGAGAGTGATGGAATTAGGAAGGCAGAGGGTCTGAGCAGTTGTCCCTCTGTGTATAATACTGTCAAGTGGAGAGACTGATATACTCTCTAGGGGTTGGCATGGGGAATAGTGGAAAGGCAATCATAGAGCATCCCCGTGTGCCCAGAGCTCACAAGCAACTTTGGCACCAGTCATGCTGAATTGTCCTGTGGTTGATAAAGCACATACCTTAGGGACACACAGTAGGGACACTGCAACTTTATTTTGGAGAAAATGTTGTTTACTATTTACAAAAAAGCTTCAAAATAGTCATCATGGGAAAAGTCTAGGCTTTGTTGAACTTCCTTCTCTATGGCTCAGTATTAACTTGATTTAAAATCACCCACATGGGTAGCATCAAATGGCAAGACTGAGATCCAGCATTCATAACCTGACCTGAGTGGAGGTCTTTGGGAACCAGGGAGGTGTGTCCATTTGTGGCCGCGTGGGGCAATTCTCTGATCCCACAATGGGAGGAGTGAGCCATTTGCGTTTTCGGGGCAGGAATAGCCTCCCCCCAAATCACTTGATTTCTTCACAGGCAGGCTGGGTGCACCTGTTTCTGGCCTGCTATGTCTTCAGAGAGACTGGATTTCACTGTGACTCATGAGTATTATTTATGGCCACTGCACTGGTGGAGACCGACAGACAAACAGACGCAGGATTAGAGTGTTTCCCCTCTGTCCATCAAACAGTTTTCTGGAATGTCCTCTACGCATGGGTTTTCAGCGTGCGTTCAAGAGAAAAGAGAAGAACTCATCAACATCCGCACAGCCTTTTCCGCAGCCAGTCATTCCTAAAAGGCTTTTGGTTCAAGTGTCCACTTGGAGGAATTGAAAGCCTTTCAGTGTCTGTATTGGCATCTGATAGTTATGCTCTGTTTCCTTTGCATCTCAAGAGAGACAGTCCTTTTCAGCTGTCCCTCCCCACACCCCTTTTAGTGACTCTAATTTCTGCTGGCTGGCATTTGAGGTCATCAGCTCCATGGAACAGGGACCTGTGATAATGGGGACAAGGTCATAGCTTTGCACAGAGTCTCTTTCCCGTAGTGAACACCTGCAGGCCAGACAGTTGCTCTGACGATGTTTCCAGGAGGAATGGGGGTGCCAGGTTAAGCAGGGTGAGGGGGATTGAAAACTCAGCCTATCTTTGGCTGTCTTTGTTTCTTTTTTTTTTAGGGCTGAGGACTGAACTCGGGGCCTTGAGCATGCTAGGCAAGTGCTCTGCCACTGAGCTAAATCCCCAACCCACATGGCTGTCTTTGGACACAGGACGCAGCTCTGGGTTTGTCTTGATTGTGCATTATTTCTATTTTAGAAAAGGATGGTCTAAGTATGAATATAACACTCAAGTCGAAGGGATTAATTTTTAAAAATCTTTACTCATGGCAAAATGTCTGGGTGTGCACAGTTTGTTTTGTTCATGTATTCACTAAGAAGTTCATGACTTTCAAGGACTGTGGACTCTGAGGGGTCCACAAAGAGCAAATAAGACATAGCTCCTACCTGTCTTAGTACCCCAAAGCTGTCATAACAATGCACCACAAATTGGGTGACTTACAATAACAGAAATTTAGTCTCTCCCAGTTCTGGAGGCTAGAAGTCTGGAATCCTTGTGTTGGCAGGGTGTTCTCTCTGAAACCTGCAGAGGAGTCCTTCCTTGTCACTTCTAGCTGCTGGTAGCCCCAGGCATTTCTTGGCTTGTGTTAGTATAACTCCACTTCTGCTCTGTCTTTATATGGCAATCTTTCCTTCCTTTGTCTATCTTCTCTTCTCATAAGGGCAGCCAGTCATTGGCTATAGGATCCACCCCAGTGACCTCATATTAATTTGAATACATCTGCAAAGGCCCCATTTCCTCCAAATCAGGTCACATTTATGGGTACTGGATGTTAGGACTTGAGTATATCTTCTTGAGAGACGTAATTCAACTCATGGCACCACCTGTCTTCAGGAAGCTTCTGTGCAAAAGAGGGCCAAGTTCAGTGGAGGGACAAACACGTTCAAAGCCAGCCTCAGCAACTTAGCAAGGCCCTGAGTAACTTAGCATACACACACGTGCATGCTCCAACCAACCAACACCAGCCACACATCCTTAGTTTGATGCAGAATTGATAAGCTACAGAGGCTCTGCCTTCAAGGCATGTTGCCTTGAAGGTTGGGTAGAATATTAGTTACAGAGAAGAGGGCAGTGAAGGGCATTTCAAAGTGAGCATGTGCAAAGTCATGACAGCACATGTGGTCTGGCCTGGGAAGGAACTATGTGGAGTAGGAATATGGGGGAAGGACTGGAGATTGTTTGAGAGATTCTGCAGGAGGCTGGGATAGCTCAAAAAGGGTGTGGACTCAGGAATGGCAGTGGGTCAAGAAGTCAGAGATGGATCAAGAGGAGTGCATGTGTGGGCTGTGAAGTTGGTGGAAAATGGGATGGGTTGGTGGGAGATGGTCGGAGCAGAGCTCATCCTCAGCTTCTGGTGGGGTAGACTGGGAGGATGGTGAGGACTTCAGACAGGACAGGGAGCTCAGGAGGAAAGCAAGTTTGAAAGGAAGATACTAAGTTTGTTTGTAATGTGTGGAGTATAAGATCATTGTAGCGCAGGGTATAGGTACCCAGCATAAGGTTAGAAACTTGAGCTTGGTGTCCTGGAGGAGAGGTTGGGGCTGGAAGCAAGGCTGCCATTGTGATAGCTGAAACCATGAGAGTGGCTAAGGTGCCTAGAGAGAAAGTGGCAGAGGCGGAAGAGAAGCCCTGCAGCACTCAAACTTGGGTAGTGCCCAGGGGTGGACAGGGGCAGACCACAGGCAGGGACTTGAGAGGAGCTACTGCACCCAGCAGCGGGGCCTGCCTTGCACCAGCTAAGGAGAATGAAAATGAGGAGGCTGACAGATCTGACAGGTGATGTTCTGTCTGAGAGGCTGAACTCGAGAAAACTCTCAGTGAAGTGACTGGGACAGAATCCAAGTTGTGAGAGGTTAAGGAGGCGTGGAAGGGAGGCAGTAAGGGTCGACTGTCACTCTTAGAAAGTTTGGCAAGGAGAAGTGAGAAGGAATGGGGAGCAGGGGAAAGAGAAGAATTTTTAGTTCATCAGGAAGATAGAAAAGACAGGATAATTAATTGATGAGATGTGTTCTAGAAAAGATGGCAGGTGTGGTATCGATAGCAGGGAGAGAACTTTAACTGAGATTTGCAGGGGAATCATGAAAAAATTATAAAGGAGTCACTGTATGAAAGAAGTCTGAATCACATGGAAAATTTTAATCCATGAGGGTCACTCTCACAGGTGGACTCTAACAGCCCTCCGTGTACACTGGGGAACGGAGTCATTGACTTGTGGACGTGGAATTTGGTCATTGTTGTCTCTTCTGTACCCTACAGACATGGGGCCTAAGGCTCACTCCCCAGCGCTGGGGGCTTCCTCATAGATTCTTATGGATGTTTCCAAAACTGAGGAATTGCTTTAGCTTCTCAGATAGGCTTTCTCTTTCTCTAGCCCAAGTGCTTAAAGCCAAGTAGTACTTTCATCTTGGAAACAAAAGAGCTGTAGGAACCTGACTCAGAAATAACAACTAATTTCTTCCATCACTATCCATGAGAATAGCTGTGCTTTTCCTTGACCTCTGCCTCTTTATGCATCTAAATATCTGGATGTAGGGCATGGTGTAGGACAGCAAGGACAAGGTCAGGAAGCCCAGGGTGTGTGACCTCCACTCGGTGCTGTGCTTTTTGGGTGTCAAACACATTATGTCAGTTCATCTCCATGCAAAGTGCTAACAGATACAAGAGGGATGGGTTTCCTGCCTTTAGGGAACTTACACAGGATTCAGAGCCTATCCTATGCTAGTGGGAGAGACAAGAATTTCCTGGGGAGTGCATATGTACTGGTTGTGTGCTTCAGAAGGGAGAGGCCAGATTGTATTGGTTAGGGTGGAAAGGACAGGTTCATGGAGGATGTGAGTGGGATGCTGAATGATGGAGAGTTGGGACAGATGGGTAAGAAGTGCAAATAGCATCCAGCGGGATGACGGATGTGCTGGAAACAATGTGGCATGTTCTCCAGACAACCAGGCTGGCCAGACTAGAGGGGAGCATGTCTGGGAACGAACTGTGATCTGGTGGGATGCACCTGGATTGTGGAGGGCTTTGGTATCAGGCTGAACAGTGTGGACGTTTTCCTGAGAGGGAGTGTGAGTTACAGGAAAAGTGGGGTCACGTGGAAAGTCAGTGTTCTGGAAAGAGAAATGCTCTCTGCAATTTTGGTTTAACTGTAAAGAGCTAAGCTCTCATGCAAGATTTTTAGTCCATCACCCTGCCCCTTGTGGAACTCATGTACAATGTGAGTTCCTCCTTTTTCCTTTTGGAGTCAGGGACCTTTCCTGTAGGAGCTTGGAATTGTTCCTTCAAACCATTCAGAATGGTTATTGAAAGCTGAAGAAGTCCATGCTTCCTTCTTTCTCATCTCTCTTTTTCATTCGACTTTGTTCTCGTCGTTAGCCTCTAAGGATCTTGGTAGCATTCCTCTTTGGAGTTTCCCACAATGATTTTAATGAACCTCTCACCACCTACAGAAAAGAACCTTTCCTTCCCTGCAGGGAGATGGTATCTGTGCTAGGTAAATTCTCCACTGCGGCACACAGAAAATGCCCATCACAGAGCTCCTTGAAGAAATCCTAAAATAACAATAATAGAACATGTGCCATGCTCGTGGGATGCAAGGGCTCATGGGGAGGGGGTGGGGAGCAAAGAAAAGAAACAGATTTTAATGTCAGGCTGACAAGAGTTTATTATACACATCAGTGGTTAAAATAATGACTTTTTTTTTTAAATTATGAAAAAGGCTTTCTTGGGCCCTGTTAAAAACCAGCTGCAGTTTCTCGCAGTTCATTTGCTGGGGCCCCCAAAGAGACACCTTGTTTTTCCAGATCCTTTGGAGGATTTTGGCAGGAGGCAGCGGCAATGCTCTCCTTTCTCCTTGCCCTTGCACTTGGAGTTTCTTTCGGGGTGCTTTGTGTGTCTTTGCTCTGATTTCTTCCTTTTACACCTTGGGTTTGGGACTGTCCTTTCCCATGTTTCATGGTGGGTGCAGGGGCCCCTTAGCATCATCTTTTCATTTTCTTGGAAACACCGAGGTCTTTCCAAATAAGCAGAAAGCATGACAAGAGTCTGGGGCAGGGGAGGGGGGAAGCCTGAGAACCCAAATCTCAATTTTCCCATCCAGCTAGAATCTTCTCATGGAAAACTGAGAATACTGATTATTAAACTGTTCCATGGAGTGAAGTCTGGCTGCTGTGTGGCCACTTGTTCTAGTATCAGACCTTTCATTAAAATTTTGGACTTACGGCAAAGCTTGAAGAAACTCTTTTTTTTTTCCACATTTATTAGAAGTATATTGCGATACAGGACACAGATGAGGGGGAAACATTGTCAAAACTGTAGCAATCAATGTGTATAAACTTTGATAACCAGGGGTAATGCTAACGCATAGATAAGCTACTGTGGGTTTCATCTAATGCAGTTTCCCCCAGAAGAACTCATGTGTTAAATGGGTAGCTCGTGGAGGAATAACATCGGCTTCTGGGATGGTTCTCCCATCTTCCCCATCACCAGACTCCTATGAGTTCTTCGTATACCCTCCCCCCTCCCCATCCCCTTCCCTCCACCTCCAAGTTCCCTAGGGAGCTTTCGCCCCTGTTGCACTGAAAGTCATTCAGTTTGAGGCTTTGT
>PVKS010037847.1:0-18347 GCA_004027875.1 Aplodontia rufa
AATTACTCAAGTACAGTTTGAAGTGACTGAATCATTTCTTTCCATTTTCCCTTTATTTAGCCCATCAGCCAGATCCTGTTAAGATTCTGAATCTGCTGACTTCTCTCCATCTCTCCTTCTATCACTTTAGCCCAAGCCACAACACTAAGATAGCTTCCCTGCTTCTGTCTTGCTTCCCGGGAAACTATTCTCCAAGATCACCAGAGTGAGCCTTAAAGACTCAAAGCAGAGACAGATCATGCCATCCCTGCATGAAAAACAGAATTGATCAACATTTAAAAGCAAAGAAAACACCCCTGATGGCTTCCCACCACACTTTGAAACAAATTCAATTATTTTTACCAAGGATCCTGCCAAAATTTAAATTATATGTGGGATATAGGAGGTGTTCAGATACTATGTGTTGAATGAATGAAAAGTAGGATGTTTGTTAAAGAGAGTTTGAAAAATAAATAAAGTAGGAGAGATAAGGTGGCAGTCAAACATAGTGTGATTTTTTTAAGTGAGAGAGAGAATCAATTTTATTTACTTCTTAATCAGCCTTTGTTTCTCGGACACATAGTTGTATAGATGGTGCTGGGGTTTGAATGGGTCCTTGCACGTGCCAGGCAAGTGCTCCAACCACTGAGCCACCCGTTGAGCCCTAAATGTAGTGGATTTTGAGCAGAAAACGTTTGAACTTATCCTCTTTGTCACTAGTACTTCATCATGCATCTATAACTAAGGAGGTAAAGAAAAAAGGGTTATGGAAAATTAGTTTAGAAGCTGAACAAAAATGGGAGAGAAGAGCATGAGAAGAGGCAAGACACCCAGCAGAAAAGTCTGCTCAGTAAACTCCATGGGCTAAGGAGAGCTTGAGCAGAAGGGGAGGTTATTTGCAAAGGAGAATGTGGATTCGAGTTTCTAGGCAACAAATCAAAGAGAGGGCAGAGGACACCATGGGCAAAGAATGACTGTGATTTTATATAATTTATTTTTTCCCTCTGAGCAACCAGATAATGCTCATACTAGTGAGGAGTCAAGACAGGAAGGAAAAGTTTTCTTTCTAAATAAAATAACATATAAAATAAATTAGTTTTAGATGCTTTGAGTGTGTGATAAAATGTAAAACTGCAAATAAAATAAAATAATAAAATACATTGGAGGCATGGGACCAAGTCTTTTATCTCTTTAGAAAGTCCTGTGTGCACCCTGTCCTCCCCTCCATCCTCACTGCTGTATCCTAGTTTGTAGTTGTGTTGTTTTCTTTCTCTTGCCTGGGCTGAGACCATGACCTCCTCAGTTGTCTCTGGGTCCCTACTTGGTCTTCAGAGCGCTTCCTTGAATGCTCATATATTCCTACATTCTTAAGCGCCTGCAGTCCTCTGTGACCCCAGCGCTTGTGTTTCCACTTTCCAAGCATCAATTCCAAAATCCGTATCACGTCATACAGGGCATTCCTCTGTCTGTCCCTGGCTGAAATCTCCAGGCGTCTGGCTTTCACTGCTCAGTGCCCCTGCCCCTTGCCCATGCGAGGTATCAGCAATTGGCCTGCCCCTGCCTCCTGCTTAATTCCCAAATCTTGACGGGGCAGAGGAGAGTATTGTTCCCCAAGAAGGCCAAACAGACCATACCCAGGTTTTTTTTTAACCAATCACATGGAAGATGATTTAGAAACCTTAAAACCTCCAAATTTAAAATACATTTATTCCAACAGAAACTCCAAGAAAGAGCACAAATGCAAAGATCAAGAGATATCATCTAAGTTGGAATATTTCTCAGCACAAATGTTTCATTCTATCACACGATCACTTCCTATCCAGGACTCTTCTTGTTCTTGGTGTAGAGTACACTTGGGAAGTCTTGAGTTGCCCCAGAGCAGAGGATTTCATGTATTTTTAACCTGGATTCAGAATAAATAATAAATGTACAACATGACCCAATGGTCTCACATACACAGCAATGATATCTATGTTATATTTCATCTCTCTGTGCATATAGAAATGCATGCTATGGATACACATATGCTACATATGAAAATAATTTCACAAATCCATACAGTATACTGTTTACCATATACTTTCTTTTCAATTCATTTGTACTTATTTTCTTCTCTGTATTCTTCTCTTCTATTTAAAACATTCTTAGTGAGACCCAGAACTCACAAATAAGTTGATCCCTCTAGTAAAAGTACCATTTTCTAAAGATAGGCTCACCAACGCATAGCATGGCAATTGACACCTTTTGGGCAGAGCCACCTTGAAGTCATGTTGGGTCTTATTGTCAGCATCAACTTTATAAACACATTTTCCTTTAGACTGTAAATTGAAGAGTCAATAGTGAGAAATGAACTTGCCAATTTTAGCTTGCTTGTACTGATTCACATGGTGGAACAATGTTTTATTTATAAAGTACCACAGAGCTTTGGCAACACAGATGTTTAGATTGCTTTTTAAAAAACACACATGGCAGGGCGTTTAACCTACAGAACTTCCATTATCCCTGTTCTAGTCTCTGCTTCAGAAGATGTCTTATTCTTCCATCAGCTTATAAAAGCAGCAAGGAACTTAGAGTTTATTTCATCCAATCTATCATTTTATAAATGTGGGAACATAGGCATTAAAGATTAAGCAAATTTTCTCAAAATAGAGATAGTTGGCATCAGGGAAAGGTCTGGAATCCAGGTCTCCTGTTTCTTGGTACATTGTGTTTCCACAGTGTGATGTCGCTTTTCCTTGGATCCTTAATGTGGAACTGACTGAGTGACCAAGGAGTGGGAAGAGGGAACAATGAGAAACAGTTCCACTCTCTTTTATCTTGTATTTTAGCCTAAGGAACCCAATGTCTCAAATGACTAGCAGGTTTTACTGAAAATATTCATTATTTTTATAAGTAAGGAAAACTAAAGTAGATTGACAGGAAAGCATTCACATCTTATGTCTTCAGTGAAGATTTAATGTTCCCTTAACTTCTGTGATTACATCGTAGGGCTACCTCACTTTAAGACTTAATTCCTGACTTCATTCTTTCACTAGATTTTCACAATTCAAAGCCCACACGAAGGCAATAGAAAAACTGGGACAGTGAGTGGAAGCCTGTCTGGTAGACAAAAAGCATTTTTTAAATGTTGGTGACTAACTTGCCCCTCTTTGGGGAAAAGGTATTCCTTCCTCATCACCGCACCCCCACAGAGCTGAACATGAAATTTGGGAGCAGGACATAAGAAAGCACGACTGGGATCTGCTTCTCCAGGCCCAGGACATGGTGACACACCTGGTGCCATCAAAACAGTTTCAGGAGTCTGAAGAGACAGCACTGAAAGAAGGACATCCTTCTCTGTCATCTTCTTACCCAGGAGATGAGGCTAGTTGGCATGGGTGGGGTTTCTAGGCTGAAGGCAGCACCCGCCAATCATTTCTCCATCCTGTCAAGAAACAGTCAGTGGAGCAGGATGGGTCTAGAAGCCTGTGGGATGTCTTCAGGAGATGTGGGGTGGTGGGAAGGAAAGATCACCAGGTTTGCAGGAAGCCTGCATCCAAGGGTCGGCTCTACTCCTTCTTAATGGTTGTCAGAACTCAGCAAGTACCCGCTCTGCAGAGAGAATGGCAAGGTAGAAGGAAAGAAAATCAGTGACCCATAGGTTGTTAATTAGGAAAGTAAAAAATCTTCCACCCTGTCCCCAGTAAAGGCACAGGATGGGGGAAGTGAAAAGAGATATGGAGAGGGGAGAGAGAGAGGATACAGAGAGAAGAGATCACTGGTGAGCATTGTGCTCATATCCTTCAATTATATACTGTTTCCTTCAACTAAGGATGGCTAATGCCCACTCCACAGTCATATGTTGAAGTCCTATGTCCTCAGTACTTCAGAAAGTGATTGCGTTTGAAGGTAGGGTCTTCAAAGGGATAACCAAGTTAAGCGAGGTCATTAGGTTGGCCCTGATACAATATACCTGGTGTCGTTATGAAGAAATATTAGAATTCAGAGGGAAGAACTGCTGAAGACTGTGATGGTCTACAAGCCACAGAGAGAGGCCCAGGAACAGACCAACCCTGCTGGCACTTTGATATTGGATTCCTAGCCTCCAGAACTCTGGGGGAAACCATTTCTATCATTGAAACCCCCAGGCTGTGGTCCTTTGTTATGGAAGCCTGAGAGAATTAGGAGATGCTTACTGTTGGAAATCAGTATGGTTATCCTTGAGATTATGTATATATATACATACATACACACACACGCGCGCACACACACACACACACACACACACACACACACATATATATATATATATATATATATATATATATATAATGAGAAGCTCACTCAATTTTTTACTTTGTTCTCTTAAGGCCTGGTAGAATATCTTCAGCTTTTCAGCAAGATATTTCCATATCTTTGACACTACTAATATCTCCAATGGCTATATTTAAAAAAATCAAAGAAATGATTTTCTTGTGGATGCTTACCTAATACATTTTCTCTGTGAACATTAGACTTCTATTAAAAAATTCTGAATGGGTATGGTGAGGGTTCTTATTCCAAGAGTAATAGAAAATATATTTCTATAACCATAGATGTATTACAACCATGAATTCAGAACTGAGAAAGTAAAAGCCCTTATGAAATGACAGTGACTTTCCTGCTTCTCTCACTGTCACTAACATATGGACGTTAACACACTCATTTTTCAACATAATTTTATAGGCCATCAATACCAAAGGCATCACACCAAACCTAAATGTTTTTTTTTTCTGATAGAGGTAATGCCAAATATAAAATTGCTAATGTAAAATGTGTAAATCATCACTTTTGGCTTCTTACCATTTTTCCCTTTAACATATTTTTAGATGAAAGCCTGGAGAAAATAAATTCAACTCGATTTGAAATATGGCTCTTCTTTAGATCAATCTTACCACTAGTTGTGACTAATTTTAAATTTCTTGCCACCCTATGCATAGGACAGTTGCAGACATAATGTGAATTTTCTTTCTAAAACTTCTTTATTTCTTAACATTAAAATTTTGAAACTGTATTTTTGGTAAGTGGTGAAGCTACCATTGAATGGCTGAATAATGCAGGTAATTGTGAAATGCATTAGCCCTTGTTCAGTGTAGAGGGGTAGTGGTGCAAACACCGCTGTCCCCTGGTGCCTTCCTTCATCACAGAAGCATCCTGAAATAAAAGAGCTTCCTGGATCATGTGATGATCGTAGGTAGAGATATTTGATTTGAATTACAATGGAAGGCAGTCATTTCTACTCAGATCATTTGATTTACTTCAATATTCTATTTGGAGACAGGAGTTTTCTTAGATTTGACTTGCTTATAAATTACTCAGTCCATGCTATTTTTTTATAATAGAAAACTCTTAGGACTAGGACAAACCTTTAAGTATAAATCACAGTGATTTTAAGTGCCTTTTCTGATAATTCCAACATTGGTGTCCTAAATGAGTCTGCTTCTGATAATTGTTTTTCTCTTTGGTATTTTTTCTTGCCCTTTGGAAATTCCTGTCATTTTTGGTTGTGACAGGGGACAGACAGATGAGAGTGGTGGGTGTTAGGTAATGCCTTTCTGAAACATTTCCTCCACCTTAGAATGTGTCACCTTTACCTCCTGTCCTTAAGCCCAGGACAACACTCTGCAATCATGCAAAGGAACCCTAAATACTCCCATCATCATAAGAAAGTATTTTTCCCCATCACTGGCCTAGTCCCCTCCTCTCCACTCTCCTTTTATTTGCCATAGGCTATAATTGGAAGCCAGGGCACCAGCCTCCCCTGGGCACCCCCTCCACAGGTTTCTCCCAATAAACTTGTAATGCTGCAAGTCCCTCTCTTTTTCCTTTATTTCCTTCATTCCTTCCAATGGGAACATGAGGTTAAGGGAATGATTCTGTAGCCTGGGCCACTGTGCTGAGCCCCACATGTTTGCTTTTCCAAGAAACTATTTGCCTGCAGCCTTGCCCAGCCTCAGTGGACAGGACATGTCCCATTCCTCAGGGACCTACCTGTTGTCTGCGGGAGAAATTCAGGCCCAGAATAAAATGAATAAGAGGAACACAGTTACTCTGAAGGGGGAGACTTTGGGGACCCTATTCACAGACCAGATACTGAAACTCAAGAAGAAAGGCTAATCGGTAAGAACTATGGTTAAGAATCCAATTAGAACTGATCAGCATGGGTCAAAGTGACCTAGACTAGTCATAACAATGATGACTCGAAAGTCTGATGCTATTCTGCTATTAGTCAAAGGTCAAGCAGTGGACCTGAGCAGGACTTTCTGGAAACTTCTCTGACATCCTCAATAAAAATGGAGTGCAAGAGAGGTACACTATCTTTTTCCTCTCTGAGAGGACCCACTGTCTCCCTTGAGAGTGTCACCTTTCCCTTTTCCTGTCAATTCAGTTAACTCATCCCTGTTACTCTGAGTTACATGTCTGAAATATTTCTGACTTGATCACAAGAATTGGAGTTTGAAAGGTATATATGTGTATGTGTGTGTGTGTGTGTGTGTGTGTGTGTGTTCAAGCTGCCTCATTTTCCTGGAAGGCCTCAGCCCTGTAACAAGTGGATGTCAGATTTGTTGTGTTATGTCGGAGGGACAGAGGTAAATGGGCCTTTAAGGTGAGGATTTATGTTAATTAGAATGAAATTTTGGTTGTTAAATAATTACTGTAGCTGGAGGTGCCAGAGGCTTTGAATGCCTCTGGTGACCTTATTTTTGTGTTCACAGTTAGCTGTGAGGTCCCCTTAGCAAGTGCTGTAGCTCAGTCCCTGAGTCTAGCAGCTCTTCCAGCTGGGATTTAGTTGTTGTACTGGAGGCCTGTTGATTTCATAGGAAAAGACTGGTTTGGAGGTGTGCCTCATCGTGTTATAATTAAATCTCCATCTTTCAGTAGATGGATGCCCAGGTCCATAATGTTCCCAAATATTTTTCCGGTTGTATAACCTTTGCCCCTCCCTATAACTTTCCTGATTGTGGGGTTCCCAATACATTTCCCAGAGTCCTGATCCTTTTAGAATGTTTTTCCTCCTTGAGGTGAGACAGAGAATAGTAATAAGGAGCCTTCTTCTCCAAACAGGGATTAAGGCTCAGAACTGAGTGTAAGACTACTCTCTTGGAGAGGAAGCATTTGTTAAGGAGAAAATTGTAGAGGTATTGATACTTGCCCTATCTACCAGAGTCAAAGAGAGGATCTTTCTTGGATTCTCATTGCGAAAGTCTAGCGTGGTTTCAGATGGGAAAGTCCAAGAAAATGAGGGGTCCTGTCCCCAGTACTGGGGCTCTAGTCATGTCTCACTCATATGCTAGTCCACATTCAACTTCAGCCATTTATCAAAACTGTGAGTTTTCCTACTGGCTCATGGCTCCCGTTGTTTCTATTCCAATGAGAAGAACTCGGTTTCTGCATCTGTCTGGATGTCTTTGTCTCTCCAGATTTTAGGATTAGTATTTGGACCTGTATCTTGAGTCCTTTGATGTGTCCAAGAAAAATCATTGTTTTTAGATTGTTTAAGTTTTTATCATTTTAGTGTTGGGAGTGAAAACTTCAAGCTCTTTATGTGTGAGAGCTTGAACAAGAAGTTCATGGACCTGGAGTTTTAATAATCCACAAAGAAGAAGGGAAGAGTTTTGAGGCTGGGACTAAAGAAGACCTGCTGGAGTCATGACCTATCCAACCTGGGCTGAGATCTGTGCTATAGGGAGATACGGTAGGACATTGCCATTCTCTGCCATCTACTCAGGAATGTGTTCAAATGAAAAGGTTTCTAGGTGAGCACATTTTGCATAAAGACAACTGTTAGTCACTGGGGGAAATTGGAGAATGAAGTCTATCTTGGTCAGTTAGCCTCATAGCTCAAGCTCCTATTCTCTGCCCAAGGACTGCAGTGATGTGGTTATAGGAGAGAGACGAGGGGTGAGGTTAAAAATGCTGTTTCACTAGTACTGAACGCACAGAATAGCTCTGCTTGGAGTCATTCTTATAATTGAAAGGAATTTTGGACTCAAGATACCACAGGGCTTTGAAAACAGATGGAATAATTTAGGAATGATGTAAGGGTAAAAAACAAACATGCCACTGGAGATTATTAAGAGAATGATGGAATATCGCTGCGGGGTCAGTAACAACTTCTGAGTCTGGGTGCATGGCAGGTTATACTGATGTCTTTGTTCATAGTTTATGCTGCATAAAGGAGACCTTGACTTTGAATCTAGGCAATAAAGAGATTGAATTTTGGTTCTGCTACTTATTAGCAGAGCCATTTGGAAAATTTCTTTGTAAGCCATTTTTTAAATTACCTCTCTGGCCCATATTTTCCCCTGTAAAACAAGGATAATATCTATTCAAAGAGTTGTGAAGATCATATTAGGTAACAGTACAAAGATATAGAAAACATGCACTAAGTGAGAGTAATATTATTATGTTAAAGTGTGTGAGTATTATTTTAGTGTCATGACACTGGATAACAACGGGTACCTCTAGTCTCATGAATTTGACAAAGCGAATTTAATTTTGTTTTTAAAGAAAGAGACAGTGTAAGAGAGAGTCAAAGAATCAATTTTATTTAGTTTTCCATGCTGTTTTCCTTGCTTTAATACTTTGTTGTATATGTGGTGTTGGGGTTTGAACCCTTGTCCTCTTGCATGCTACGCAAGCACAGTAACCACCAAGCCACCAGTCCAACCCTGAATTTTAATTTTTCTTTTTTTTAAGAAGTGAAAACAAGATTCAAACCTCTGTGTGGGAAATGAGGAAATGATAGCACTCAAAGAAGCTTCCATCTCAGTGCGAGACAAGGGTCAGGAGAGAGAGGCAGTAACAGCCCAGCAATGGGCTCAGCTCCCAGGGACTTGGGAACTCTGGTGTTGGAATACAGAACTCCCCAGAATCGTGGGCTGGCCCTTTCTTTGGAGCCATCTTTAATGGTGAAAAACAAGCAAATCAGATTTCCTGTAAGAGGACAAGATTTGAAGACCTGAAGAAGTGTTTTGAAGCAAATCAAATAAAAACTTAACTGAAATTTTGGGGGAACTTTGTCCTTCAGTTTTAGGGTCTTAGCCAGAATGGAGAGGGGAATATCCAAGGCAGCATGGGGGTGGAGGCCAGAGAGAACTGGACTTTGTGATCTTGGGTTTCTGGGTTTTTGTCTAAGCATGTGTGACTTAGGGCAATTTGTTCAGTCCCCAAGAAGTCAAGATGGGCACGTTAGTCTGCATTTTATTCCACAATCAGGCAAGCAAAGCAAACACCTTTTACCCTAAGGTGTACCAAAACGAACAGAATTATCCTGTCTAATTCTGTATCCAGTAACACCTTGACTATCTCCCAGAATTTTTTAGTTCTAACAAAATCAGTTTTATTCTTCATATTCACTATGCTGATATTTGAAGTGAGGTTATGATCTTTAGGGAACTCTTCAGGAAGCTGAATAGTTACCTAAATATTCTACTACTAGCATATTAGTGTAAACATGGTAACCTGATAGTTTCCATTTTAACAACTGACATGTAATTGGCATGGACTAAACTATACAATTTGATAACATTGTTTACATACCTACACATCCATGAAATCATCTCCATAATTATTAGGGTGAACATGTCTGTCACCTGGAGAGGTGTCCTGCTAATCACAGCCTGTCACTACTGCCTTTAACTGCACAGTCTCCCTTGGTCCTTCCACGATTCTGTAGACGGATTTCTACTTTCTAGACAATATACAAATGAAGTCACATAGTATATGCTTTTTGTGACTTTTCCCACTTAGTTTGATTTATTAAGAGATTCATTCAAATTGTTACTTGCATCAGTAGAAGATTCTTTTAAATTGTTCGGAGTATCTCATTGTATATGTGTCCCCAGTTTGATTGTCTCTTTATCTGTTATCAATAGAGATTTTGGCGGCTTCCAGTTTTTAAGCCATTTCAAATGAGGTTGCTGCAAACATTAATGTACAAGTCTTTCCCTGGACGTGTGTCTTCATTCTTCTTAAGTAAATGAAACGTGGCAAATGACAGTGGAATGGAAGAATCATATGGCAGGTGTAGGGAACTTTTGTTAAAAGCACCAAAGTGTTTTCCAAAGTGGTTGTACAATATAATAGTTTTAGTTTGATGCTGTAGCAAATTACAAATTGAGTATCCCATCCCTGAGATGCATGGGACCAGAAATGTTTTCGTTTTGGGAGTTTTTGTTTCAGATTTTGGAATATTTCCTAATATATGAGATACCTGGTGGATTAGACCCAAGTCTAAACATGAAATTCACTGATGTCTCATATACATTTTGCATATGTAGTATGAGACAATTTCATATAATATTTTAATTGTGTCTGTATTTTGACAGTGAGCCATATGAGGCCAGGTGTGAATTTCCACTTGTGGCATCACACCAACTTTCAAAGCGTTTCTGATTTTGGAACATTTTAGATTTTTGCAGTAAGAATGCTCAATGCATACCACAAATGTAGCAGTTGAAACACACAAAGTTATTCTCTTGTAGTCTGAAGAAGTTCTAGTAGGAAAGAGAGGGAAGGGTCAGCAGGCTGATTTTTTTTCCTGGATGGCCTGGTGGCATCACCTGCTGAACTCCCAGCTCCTCCGGGCTGTTTTCCTAAGCTCGGGGCTCTCTTCCTCCACCTGTGTTAAGTGGCTACTGGCTAAAGCCAGCTAGTTGCTGTGAGTGTGGGAAAGCTAGGTTCCCTACTCAAGCTCATTACTAACATGAGGATAGCCATTTCTCTGTGTTTTGTTAAAGACTGGGTACAGCACTTTGCTAATGGTTTAATGTTACATCCACAATAAGTGCTCTTATTGTCTATTCCGAATCTCTTATTTTACAGATGAGGACTTTGATGTTCTAATGAGGTAAGTGGTTTTATTCAAGGCAGTATCTGAGTGGACCCCAATTTCTGGTTTCCCATCTCCTGAG
The DNA here is from genome assembly GCA_004027875.1 of Aplodontia rufa. Classification (NCBI taxonomy): domain Eukaryota; kingdom Metazoa; phylum Chordata; class Mammalia; order Rodentia; family Aplodontiidae; genus Aplodontia; species Aplodontia rufa. The sequence continues at coordinate 10,914 of PVKS010037847.1, forward strand.
TCAAGCATTATTTTTTAATCCTCAAACCTGGAATAATTGCTCCTAATTTGTTACCTGAAGGTAAGGGTGTGACCTCAATTTTGACCTTCCCTGGCAACTTAGAAGGAGGCCCAACTGGTCTCTGAGGAGTGGCTGCTCAGAGGTGGGCAAAAGTGACAGGCTTAGGTCACCCTAATGCTTGAGGAAAACACTATTTATATAATGGCGCTTTTTCCCTAAAAGACAGGCAACAATTATGCACTAAAATAAACCATAAAAGCCATTAAATAGGAAAGGCATCAAATATACATTTTTTGTTGTTGTTCACTTACAATTTTTATAGTTCACATAAAGTAATCTCATGTGACCTGATCCACTAAAAAACTAACTTATAAATTTCTTTTCTAAAGAGCTTCCTGAATCCCCAAAGCTTGGTCTATATTTTAATGTTAAGAGCTGCTGCTAGTCTTTAATGTCCACAAGGCTCCTGAAACAGTGTTGGATTCTTTCAAATCACTTTCAGGAGGTTTCTGAGGGAAAAATGTCAGTCTGAGCTGGCATCCTGGTGCTCCCCAACTGCAGGAAGTCCTGTGAATCTATTTTTAGCCTTTAAGAAATTTGGGTATGAAGATACTAAGCCAAATTACTTATGTCAGATTGCTCTGTCTGCCCTAGCAATGCAAAATTACAATTTGGAATTGTAACTTTGAATTAGTTCAATAAAGCACTAATTAAAAAGGCCATTAATTGGGGATTTTTCAAAATATGGGTACATTAGACTGAAGTTTTTACATTTTTACTACTGAAAACAAAGGAATTTGCTGTTTATTTAATAATCCAAAGAATGTAATAGTTTAACTTCAGAAGTACAAAGGATGATTTGGTTAGAAGCCTGGGATCAGGAAAAAAAAAAAATATATATATATATATATATGTTTTCTGCCTTACCCCAGGCCCAGAGCAATGGAATTGACCTACCATGGACTGCAACTATGAAACCTAGAGTCCCCAACAAGGTTTTTCTCCTGTAAGTTGTTCTTGCCAGATGTTTTGGTCCCAGCAAGCAAAAGCTAACTAACACAGTGTCTTAACTGGAAATGTTATGGAACTGAAATCAACTGAAAACCAATGGGTTTTCTCTGTCACTGAGTATTCACTAAAGCCCACTGCAGAGCCACATTCTCCAATTTTTAAAAATCTAATTTAAAAAAGAAGAAAATTAAGCCTTAATTTTTTAAGGCTTAATTTTAATTATTTATATCCATGCCTTTGTGTAATTCCAGGAGAAGCTGGGGATTTACTTAGAAGGGTGATCTTAGAAGACATACGTGTCAGTTCTCGTTGACATAATCATGCTTCATGACAAGCCATCCCCAGAATCAGTGGCTTAAAACAAATGCTTATTATTTCTCAGAGTTCACAGAACAGGTTGGCAGTGTCTCGGAAGGGCTCTCTCCCGCATCTGTGAGAATTTGAAGAAGAGTTGGGCAGCTCTGCATATCCGAATGAAGCTTTCTTACAGATTCAAGGCATTGGCTGGGACAACTGGATCGACAGCTCTGCTGAATGTGGTCTCCTGTGGTCTCCCGTGGTCTCTAGACCTTCACCAGTTGATCTTGATCATGTCCTTCTGGTGGAGGCAAAGGTCCACGAGGAGACCGTGAGAGTGGGCAAGTTCCTTAGCATCCTGTACTTGGCTCGGGGCTCTGTCCCTCACTCTACAGGCTAAATCAAGACACAAGGTCAGCCTAGATCTCAGAGATGAGGAATAATCTTCTACTGTTGGCAAGGAAGCTGTTTATATAACCATCCACTTTTGCAATCACAATGGAATGAGGAGGTAAAATTAGATGTTTTCTAAAAGTTATTATTTTTTCCAATGTAGGGGAGGAGCTGGAGGGGATAAAAAACATAAATGTTCTCTGGACAAAAACAAAACAAAACAAAACAAAACAAATACTACCTTGAGGTTGCAAAGCTATAATTGGCAGAACTCAGGATGCAAACCCAGTTGCTTCATCCAAATGTTCTATATCTCTAAAGAAGTGAGATTGGAAATGTACAGATGAAGGCCAGACTATCACTCTCACAATGATTTTCATATATTGTACTCACAAAAATGGATTTCAATATGTATGTTAGTAGTGTATTTTAGTTGGCATGATGTCGTATACTATCATCTAAACTTTTACCTAACTAAACGTATCACATTCTTACTGTGGAAACTTAAAATATTAGAAGTTTCTTAACTATTTTGTCATTGATAATAATAGTATGTATACCTTTCCCTTTTAACTAAAATTTAAAACTCTGAAAGAGGTAAAAATCACAAGTCAAAAATATTTAAGATTTTTTGCTTATAAAAACTGAGCAATTATTTTAAAATAATTGAAAATGTACAATACCTTGAAACAATGCAACTTGAAAGGAATTAACAATACTTTTGACTCCCGAGGTGTTTCCTGAAAGATTTTTACCCTCCAATGCATCCCATAGGAATAAGTGCTGATTTTAATTCTGAAGGTGATATGTGCTGTCAGGTTGGTGCTCCAAGAAGCAGAAGCTAAGATGGAATTGGGTGTGCAAGATTTCACAGAAAATGCCCTTCAAAAGCTTTCAATCTCTTGTGCTAATCAGCTAAACCTGTGCAAAGAAAGAGGGGAGGAATGATTGGGTAGCGGAAGCCTCTGGTCTTTATGCATCTGAAAAGAAACTTGGGTCCTGCTGATGGGTGGAATTGACCCAGAGCTAGTATCTCTTCCCTGCTCACAGCCTGGCTGGTGGCAGGATGGGAGACTTGTCCCGGTGTGAACGTGGAGGTATATCTCAAAGGTAGCCAATCTCCTATTTTCCCCACAACAGATTCTCTTGAAATTAAATTCAAGTAGGTCAATTCCCTAGCTGCCACATGAGAGAATATGAAATACAATGAGTGCTCAAAAATGACTGGGGTCAAATTATATCTATCTTGGTGATATTATAATCAAAGCCAAAGACTAGCATTAGGAGTAAAAGCACTGGAATCCTACAAATGCCCACTCAGGTCGCCAATGGTAGCACAGCTCAAACACACAGCAACAAGAATGCTCTTCCTATTTGTCTTGGGTGGCAATAAAGATGTCTCCAAGAAGACTTTTCTAGTCTCTACCTACCAAACACGGTTGCTAAGTTTTCTCTGTGCTATGACCTCTGCAATGTCCCTTACTTACTTATCCATATATCAAAGACCCATACTTCAGGGTTCTACCTGAACACCCACCTGGATGACCACTCTAACAGCAAACTCCTCCGTGCAAGCAGCTAAGGAATTTCACTGCTGCGTGCTTAATCTGTATACCCATACACTTTCAGCTTTCTGCATCATTTAGAGATTTGGTTAATTCAGGGCAGGCACTCTGAGCTCTCTTTTTAAATCACCATATATAAAAATTCTCTTCTTTTCTGTTTTATTGGTATTATGATTTAAATATAAGTTATACCCCAAAAGCTCACATGTAAGACAGTGCAAGAATGTTCAGAGGCGAAAGGATTCGATAGCGGGAGTTGTGACCTAATCCGTGGGTTAATCCACTAATCAGATTAACTCCATGGTAAACATAGGTTAAGTGGGGTGTGACTGGAGGAGATGTCACTGGGACCCGCCTTTGGCATGTTGTCCCTGGTGAGCAGAGCTCTCCCTTTATTTCCTGTTGCCATGTTCTGAGCTGCTGTCCTCCGCCATGCCCTTCCACCATGATATTCTGCCTTACCTGGGGCTCAGAGCTGTGGAGTCAGTTGACTGTGGACTGGGGCCTGTGAAACTTTTCCCCATCTGTGTTGTTCTTGTCAGGTCTAATGGTCACAGCAACACAAAGTGGCTCAAACAGTTGTGTAATGTGGGGTGAGGAAAAGGAACAGAGCTTTGAGGGTCATCCATGTGCCGAGCTAAAAGTGATGTGGAGAGAAAAGTTGATGTTTCTTTGTTATGGAAGGAATTCCAAGTCTTCAACTAGGCTTGTTGTAGAGATAATTTGTGTGGCACTGAAAGTCACAAAGAGACCCTAGGGACTTTCCACAGGATTCTGGAAATTGTGAGTCTCCTGGTCTTTGGGATCCCTCATTTTCTCAGTCCTCTCAATGCCCTCTCAGGTCTGCAGACACTGCATTCCACTGTCGTCTGCATGCTGGTGGGGGGAGTGTGGCAGCTTCCCAATTGACCTGTCTGATTTGACTCCAATCCACTGTTTCCATGGCATCCAGGGTCATTTTATACGATCGTGAGTCAGAATCTTATTTCTCTGTGTGAAAACATTTTTGTTTAGAAGTTTGAAAACCTTAAAATCCCAGATGCTCTGCATGTATTTTTTTTCCTGTTGGAAGCTTTGATAATTTTCTTACTGTACCATATTGTAACTCAGTTCATTTAAATATGGAAACTCATTTGTTCAACTCTTGGGATTTTTTCCTACATTATTGCTATTCTGATTTCTTTCTCTTTTCTTTGTTCTTAAATTCTTCTTATAGGTGTTTTATATTTTAATTCTAATTTCCATCCTATCATATCCTCATTACAAAGGTTGAAATGATTTTTTAGAAAGCTATTTCCCAAATTAGCCTGTGAGGATTATGGTTTTCACATCAGGGGCAATTAGCATATTTACCCTTCCAATTAAGTGATGTTACAATGTTTCCGTTTTTTTCTACAGCCCTCCTTTCAGTATATATCTTATCTTCCACTGAAGGACTTGCTGACAGTGCTAGTTATATGTTCATATCAGTTTTTCCCCTTCAAAGCAGTGAAATAAACTGGGCTGTTAAAAGTGAGGGTTAAGTGCAATGTAATATAAATTTAGAAAGTAGGTCAGGTCCTACTTCTGTGTCAGGGATAAAAATAGGAATCTAAGATTCAGAAAGGGAATAATCAGTAATTGACACAAAGAGAGAGCTCTCTAAAGTCAAAGTCATTTGTCATTTGGTTCTGGATTCAGGATCTAATCAACAGCATAAACCTCAGGGAAGGCAAATCCTGCCTGTTCACTGTAGAATTTGCAAGATATAATGAGAATTTTGGAGTGCATTCAGTGAAAGAGAAAGGAAGAAGAAGAAAGGGAATCAGCAGGCAGACAGCATGGGGTAGAAGGAAAAATCACTACCCTAGAAGGTAGGTTTAATTCTGGCTCAGTGCTGGCGACTCAGGACTAAGCAGGCCCAGACCCAGTATGTGCCTGTGACCCAGGATCTATCATGAAAAGTGAGAATACAATGACATGAGATAAGATACATGATTCACTTTCTTACTTTCTTTCTTTTTTGGTACCAGGGATTGATCCCAGAGGCACTTAACCACTGAATGATGTCCCCAGTCCTTTTAATTTTATTTATTATTTTAAAATTTGAGACGGGGTCTCATTAAGTTGATTAAAACCTTGCTCAGTTGCAGGCTGGATTTGAACTTGTGATCCTCCTGCCATAGCTTACTGAGTTGCTGGGATTACATTCGTGCACCACTGCACTTGGCCTATGTCACTCACCTTTGGGAAGCACACATTTTTATAAACATTTGCCAATTATGGTTGCTGAATAACGCAATTTATAATAGTATCTGTGGCACAAAAATGACAATCACATTATTTTGTAGACTAGAAAAGTGTCACTAAATGGAAGTGAAGAATCTGGAAGCAGAACAAAAGTTTATAAACATAAACTTTCAGTAAACATAATTTCAGTGATAGTCTAGGGAGAGGAAAAGGAACACCTAGAAGGTAAAGTCAGGCCCTTCCACTGTTTCTATGATGTTACCCGATTTTGAGCATGGTCTAGAAGCAGAATCTGGACTCAGAATCTGTAATTGCTCTGGGTCGCAGAACAATAAACAGTGATTTTAGTAGTCGTGGAGGGTTTGAGCGACAGATTTTGAAATGTGAAACTCCTCGAACAGATAGCTAATTTCCTTCAATATATCTGCTGGGCTGCAAATCTTCACAGGACTGCAGGCTAAAGAACAAGCCCAAATCTCAGAAAAACTAAGGGGAATTTTCCATAGTCTCCTGCCATTCAGGAAAATGAATGTTTATTAGGAACAGGACAACTGGAAATGAGATAAGAACTGAACAGAGACAGCTGAAAAGAAGAGGTGAAAACGGTCATCCTCCCAAGGATGGGATTGACAGACGCCCAGCTCCAACCTCTTCCTCAGAGGTGCCTGGGGATGTGGGCAGATGTGGGGATGTGGCTATGAATCCAGTGACCTCTGGAAGAGGCAAGAAACCTACAGAGTGTTTTGCAAGTGCTGGAAACTGGAGTGATAAAACTGGCAGGTGGAGGGCCTTTCAACACAGCTGATCTCCTGAAGATTGTTGACAACATTATTTTTTAAAATAAGCCCATCACTGTTTTTTTAGGGCATTTTTAAAATTTGTTCGACGTGGTTTTACATATCGGTGGGAATCGTTGTTACATATTCATGCATACATGGGTATTGACAAAGTAAATTAAGGCTATGCTATTTCAGGAGCTCCCCACTTCATCCATTCCCTGCTCTCACATCTCCTCTGTAAAACCCCCATGCTATAGATAGAAATGAGCATACACATGGATATGCATTTTTGAAATTTCTGGGTTTCTCTGCCTGTGTAGTTTGTTCTTCTCACCGGATTCCAGTGTTCCCAGTTGTGTTGTCAACCTTTGATTAGGTGTGGGCAGCGAGGCTAAAACTGAAAACCTCTAAAAATTAAAGCAGAAATTCCTGCAGTTTCTCCTTGAGGTGGAGACAAACAATCACGATGACCTCAACTGAAAGCCCTGAAGAGACATTCCCTAGGAACAGGCAGAGAAAAGAAGGTGACAGTCTTAAGAAAACCGCACCACAGTGCTGGCCCAGAGCAGTTGGTGATCATATTAAAATAATCATCCTCCCTCCAGCTATGCAGTAGACGAAAGGGAAATCCTTGCATAAGGTGACATCATTTGACATCTCTACAATTTTTAAACTCATCTTATGACATTCAGTATAAATTATTAGGCATGTGAACAGAGAATATTATTGGAGCAAGCCAGAAGACACAAAATAGCCCTAGAAGCAAATCAATAAGTAACCCTAAATTATCAGAGTTAGAAGACAAGGTGTATAAAATAACTAGGATTAAGATGTTCAGCAAAGAGTGAAGTTAGCCAAACCCATAGAGTCAAGCCCAAATGTTTTCCCTCATTTGTGGAGGCTGGACCCAAACTCAGGCTTGGGAGTAAGGTAGACAAACTTATGTATTAGATCCATAGAACAAAAATGCAATATGTTAATATTTATGAGATACAGTTGCAAGATGCTGCATAAGATATTTGAACAAGCTATGCTGCATACTTGTACAAAAATGTAAATGTTTAATCTTATTGCCAAATATTTTAAAGAATAACAAGGATGATAGGAAGGGAGAAGGGGAAATGTTGGAACTGAGATAAAGCAAGGTACATTCCAAGCAG
>PVKS010037848.1:0-18349 GCA_004027875.1 Aplodontia rufa
CTAAACTCTGCCCCTTCAGACTTTCTGTGATGCAAGTTGATTTGCCAATACAATAACCTTCTAGAGTCTTCTAGAGTTATTCTAGTGCTCCTCAAAACTTTGCAGAAATCCATGACATAGACTCTGCCCTGGGTGGTCAGAGATTACCAGGTTTCCCAGAAGTCAAGTCGGATCTAAAGGAATGCAAGAAATCCTTCTGTAAGCTTTCCTACAATCCCCACATGCAATGTACAGGTAAAATCGGATTTATTTTTTTTAAAGACTTAATTGCTTTGAAAAAGAAGTACTTTCCAAAAGCACAGCACCATTGTGTTGTGTTTGTGGAAAGCATCTGTGAAAGCAAGAAGCTTGTAGGTATCTTGGTATTGAGGGCAGGAGCGGGGTGAGGCCAATTGTAAGTTTTAATCCTTTCTTAGTACTTATAAACAGTATGAATTTATTCCATAAGCCTTGAACACACACACACACACACACACACACACAAATTTTTTTTTAATCTTTCTAAGGAGCTTAAACCTGGCTCAGCCTCTTAAATCAGTTTCAATTCCTTTGGGGTCATAGAAAACATCCTGAAGTGTATGTAGTCCAGGACGTTTGGGGAAGGAACTCCTGTCTTCAGGACCTTGTGGTCACTACCTTGATGCTCAGTGAGAGTTCTGCTGCTCCATCCTCCCTCCAAGCCAAGGGACACATCCTTTCCCTGCCCTACCCCCAGCCAGTCAGCTCTACACTCTCCATCCCAGGTCCTGCCACCTCCATCCCTGTGTGTGGAGGTAGAGCATGTACCAGCCCCCACTTCTGCCCCTGTCCATCCTTCCACTTTAGGCATCCATCTCTTCCTTGGATTGGGTCACCTCTCCCTTCCAACCCCGCTAGCTCTCCAGCTCTGGGATATAGCAGCTCCTCCCCCACACAAGCCTATACTTGTTTCTCCCCTGAGGCGAGGGCAGTACGGCTTTCTGGAACACAAAGTACTGACTGTGTTTGAGGGGAGGTGGCAAATTCTGTTCATTCTTTTGGAAGGCTTAGAGTCTGGAAAACAAGAAAGGATGAATTCCTCAGTCAGGCCATATTGTATGGGGAAACTGTCTCCTCCTCTCCCATTGGTCTTTTCCCCTCTCTCTGCATAATGGTGGGGGCGGGGAACCTAGGATTTAAGCTCTATTCTCTATTGTTCATCACACAAATAGAGCTGACCAAGTGGAGGTTGAATGCAATCAGGGCTTCTCTCCTAAGTCCCAGGAGAGCCTATAGGACTGGATCTGCCTGGGAGAGGCAGCCATTCATACCGAGGCTCACATGGGCTGGGGGCAACCCTGCACCCATAAATATGTATGCCCCTCAGGTATTAGGACAATGTAGTAACAGCCTCCAGTGTCCCATGAGATTTATATTTAGTACAGGGGTACCTTAAGGAACAGAGATATGTGTGCCTCCTACTTCTGTATCCATTGCCCAGCAGTCTGACAAGATGGAAGACAGCCCAGCATGCTCGAAGGACATGGTCCAATTCCACTGGTCCCTATGATAAGTCAAGCTAGGTCAGAACAGGAATCTTCTCCCCCTGGATAGGCTATTCTTAGAAAACCTCTTTTCTAGCTGGGACAACATGCTCAGTTTACTGGAAAGAATGCTGTAACCAGAATTGGGTAATGTGGTTTTTTTTTTTTTTTCTTTTTCAACAACCTTGGAAATGTGATTTCTCTTCTCTGATCCTCAGTTTCCCCACCACTAGAATACCCAGTCCTGCTTAGGTAGTTAGAGGAGAGGATCACCTTAAATTAGTTAGATAAAGCAGGAAAAGTACAAAGACCTATACAAACATAAAACACGAGGCACTAGGAGGAATGCTATGCTTGGGAACCTTTCCTCTTCTTCCAAATCAGATCTTTGCTCCTGTAACAAGTCCTGTACAAATAGACATTGTAGATATCCACAAAGGAGTAAGGAAATTCTAGAAAAAAAATTTTTTTACACAAAACCAAATATCTCCTCTTTCAGACTGACAGGATAGAATAGATAGCCCCCCTTCTCCACAATCTTTTCCAAACTCCAAACCACGGTTTCCAGGAGCTGGAAAAAATTTTTGTCTACTTGGGTTGAGTCTTGTGATAGACAATCCTATCCTTACCCCTCTGGAGACACCCAGAGACACCAGCCCATCTGACCTTCATGAAATCTTCATCCTTCTTTGGTCAAATCAAGCCATGCACCCAGCTCTGGGGAAGATGAAGAATGGGAGGGAAGAGAGTCACAAGGGGCCTGGAAGCAGGAAGCAAGAGGGGAAGAATGGTGAACCATCCCTGGCAGAGAGAGCAGACTTGAACTCTAAATATAATTTCATGATGTAAACCCAGAACAAAGGATTTTTGGCTCCTGGAGTAAAGATTCTCAGTTTGGAATTTGACTGAAAGCTTTGTTACAAATAACATGACAGAACCTATTAATATCTCCAGCTAATTGCTCCCAGTTTTGTAATCTCCATGACAAAAATTCCAGCCAGGTCAATTAAGAGGAGTGGCTTTTCTCTAATGGGTGGAGGGGGGCTCCCAAGTTCCTGTAAACTAAGTCACATTTGGCATTTTTTCCGGCTCAGAAGCCTATTGCTGTAACTTGGTCTTAAGTCTCTATTCTCCTCCCAGACCTTATTGCATTTTCCAGGCTCATTATGTTAGGGGGTGATGAGAGAGAATTAACAAGGGACACAAAGTGAAATGTTTTATCAAGGCTTAAAACGAGGCAGAGAGTCTCAGCCACAAGCATGCTTTGGTGAGTTTTCTTTTGGCTGAATACAAGAAAGAGCTGCTGAAAGCTCAGACTTGTGCCTTACAAATTGGACAAGTCAAAATATCTCCACTGTTTTTTATTGGTGAAGTTCAGGCCCCAGGGAAGACAGTCAGACTCTCTGTTCTCCCACAGGAAGACCCAAGATCATGATGAGTAGAAATGATAGAAATTAAGAATTTGGAAAAGGGTGGTCCAACAGAAGACTGCCAAGGGAAAATAGATACAAACTTTGATTTTAAGAACTTCTCCAATGTAAAAACTTCATTAAAAAAAATATAAATCACTTCTTCCACACACTCCAGAAGGGACAAAGTGACTAGGAATCATTTAACATCTATCCCTCCAGTAGTCATCTGAAACAGGTTTTATCAGTGAAGGGAAATAATACTAAAATTTAGGAATATTAGGAGATTTGAAAAGGAAACAGACCATTCCCAACTACATATAGATTCAAAGTTATACAAAAGAGCAGTAGATGTTCAACCTGACCAAGAGCTGCTCTTTAAATTGAGTTCAGATCTTATCTACTGGCAATTTTTACTTGGTTCTTCTTTAATAAATAATCATTTTAACACATTGATTGATTCATCAGGATGTTTTGGAGGGACATTATATTCCAGCTTCTGTGCTAGGTACTTGGGATTCAATGAGTTACAAAACTGGTAAGAATTCCTGTCCTTAGGATAGGGAGGGATGTAGGGAGACAATCAACCATGTAGCATATTCTTTACCCCCCTGAGAATCTAAATAATACTTACACAATCATTTAATTCTGGAAATTCCACAATCTTAACATTTATAGGGGCAAAATATAGAAAAATCAAGAGACTGGGATGTGCGCGATGTGGGAGTAATTCTGGTTTAGGAGCAAATAAATATCATATTGTTACTTTATATGCATTTATGATTTATAATAACTCAACTCTTTAATAAAAAACTTTAAAAAAAAAAAAGAATTCCTCTCTTTGTGGAGTAGATAGTCTAAGAGGATAAATGCCCTAGTAAAATAAACCCTAGGAAGTTCATTTGAGTCTTCTAACATATGGAGACTCATGTGAGAATGCTGTAATAAAGAAGCATCTGTGGGAATGCAGGACCTCACCAGAAACTGAATTTGCCAGAAGCTTGATCTTGGACTTCCCAAATTCCAGAACTGGAAGAAATAAATTTCTATTGCATGCAAGCTGCCCAACTTATGCCATTTTGTTACAGGAGCCTGAACAGACAAAGATGTCAAGGGTAAGAAGTGCTATGAATCTTCTGAGGGTGTCAGAGGACACTGTGTTGGTATGAGGTAGCTCATTTTGTTGGGGTTTGGCTTTTTTGGTTTTGATTTGGAGGACTGTCATCTGAAGATGGTGACTGGGGACATAGTTATTTACAATGTGATTTTTGCTTGTCTAGTCCTCAACAAATGACATCTTGGACTTTAACTCAAAGCTCCTTTTGGCTGAAAGTATTCTAATGATCTACCCCAAATTGTTTGGTAATGTCAGGAAGATGATGAACACATAAGCCTCTGTCACCAGCTCAAGTCAGTACTCAAGGATAATTAGCAAGTGACCTCTAATACCACACATACTCACGTGTCCTGGGCTCATCTTAGCTGCCAGGCTCTTCAGTGATCCCTGTGGGACATTTACTCTTGGGTGACTGCCCTGGAGAGATGTCTCTTCTTGTGGGTGTTGACATCTTCCTGGGGCTGGAGCTGTGTCCTGGCACTTCATACCCAGAGTTCAGATCTAGAATGGAAGCCACTGGCAGAGGAGGTCTGTACAGAGCCCCTCCCCAAATGTTTTAGTTATTAAAGTGCAGTGAAGCTCCTTATGAAATCAGGCAGTTAGTGCCTGCTCCAACACTTCCCTGCAGGGTTTTCTAACCAACCTGGAACAGCCACTTCAGAGATAGTCCTGGCTGATACAAGTTTTCAAGGCTATAGCTAAGAAACTGCCATTTGATCTGAGCTGCCAATATATACTCCACCATTAGCTCCAGCCTTCCTTCTCTCCACCCACAAAAGCTTTCCAATTGTGCATTCCCTTTTGCGACTCAGAACCCACCTTCAGGGTAAATGTTAAGTTCCCGAAAAGGGTGGTTGTCTGAGGAGCAACCATCGGTGGGGATCACTCATGAATGTGGTAGGATGGGCAAGAGACTTTCCTGTCTCCTCGGTTGCCAGTCCACAGTACCATCTACTCCTCCATCTTCTCAACTCCTTGATGTGGATTTCATATTTAATCTTCTGAAGAAAATCAGTTCCATGAATATTCAATTTCACACTTGGAATTGATTTTAGGGTTCCTAAAAGCTTTTAGTACTCTTGCTTTACTATTTGATAAACTTCTCTAATGTGTCACCTTACTAAAACCCAACAGGCAAATTCCATATTTATTTCTCCTTCCTTTTTTTTTTTTTTGTCTTTTCCTTCTTCCTTCTTGCCTTCCTCTCCCCCCAGCAGAGGGCGTGTGGAGGGACACATGGGTCCCAGACTCTGTTTCTGCATAAGAATCATTCTCAAGGCAACAATTTTACCAGCAACAGTGTAATTATGAAATATTACCCAAACACGTTGGGTATTATTGAATGTGCCATTTCTGGATCCTGGCCAAGGGCTTTGGCAGAAGTGGGACTTACAGGAGGAAAAGAGGGAGAAAAATTGGGAACATGTCTCCCCTCTGGTCCTGCTGCTGAGTTAAACCACATGTAAGTTCTCTAGAAGAGAACGGCAGAAAGAACAGCTCTGAAGCACATGGCTTAGAGCAGAGGTCTGTTTAAGGGATTTTGGAAATTAACGGCTGAAACAATCTAACATGAAGCTGAGGAGCATGTGGAAGTGATTAAGTAACATTGCCTTGTACAGTAAGTGTTATTAACTAGCACCTTACTACTGGCTTCTTCATGAGGACCCTGGTCGTCAGGAGTAGCATTTATCCTTGGAAAAGCGCTGGAGTTAATGACATGACAAATTCCTTAGTAAAACAAACCCTAGAGGAATAGTAGTGCAGAAACCTCATCCACAAGCTTGTAATTATCTATGCCTGGGGCTGAGAGCAGTCTCTGACACTTCTTCCTGCCCCCTGCTCCCTGCCCCTAAAACGAAGTCATCACAAAGAAGCACCCAAAGCTCGGGTGTGTTAGTTCTCTTGTGTTGCAGTTATTCATTCATTTGTTCACTTATATATTTATTCACAAATATCCAAGCCTTGTTTATCGGGTAGCTCCTAGCAACACATATTGTGGATAATACAAAGACAATATAAAAAGATCTGAAGGAACCTCACTAATGAAAACAAACTCTACACTTATAAGAAGCAAAATCAACAACATGAGTTGTCACACAGGCAACATATATGGATATGGTAAAGGAACGATGCAGGCAAGAGACTTTCAAGAACTTTCGGGGAGAAAGGTCAGATCAGTGCTGTCCGGGGTTACCTGAAAGGGATGGGATTTGAGCTGAATGAGCAGAGAGGAGATGGGCTGCCATCACAATGGTGGGGAAATCCTTCCCTCTTGGCCCCATTAATGTGTAATACTTGTGGAAAAGTCCTGCCACAAAGGACAGGGTGGCTCAGATGAGTGTGGCACTAATTAAAGTTGCTAGAAAGGAACGTCAAGACACAGTGCTCTTCCATTTAGTCAAAGAATAAGATCAGAACTGACCACTCAGTACCGTGCCTCAAGGGGAGGTGCTAACAGCATGGAAGATGGTCCTTTGAGGCCTCCAACATGCTCCGGGCCTTTTATCTCACATCAAAGCAAGAAGAGGTGGGGCCTTGTAGGAGGAAGATAGGTCACTGGGGGCATGCCCTTAAAGGGCATATTAAGACCCTGGTCTTGACACTTATCTCTCCTCCTCCTCCTCCTCCTTTTCTCTCTCCCCCTCTCACTCTCTCCATCCTGGAAACCATGAAGTGAATAGAACTTCTCTGCCGTGCATGTCTGCTATGTCTCCACAGGCCAAAAGTAATGAGGCCACGTGACTATGGAATGAAACCTGTGAAATCATGACCCAAAACAAATATTTCCTGCTAGTAAGTTGAAGACCTCAGGTATTTTGACACAGTAACGGAAAGCTGACTAACACATACAGTAAGGAAAGGGAGCATGTGAGACACCTAGCTAGAGTGGCTTTTGTAGAAGACTTGTTCTCTAGATAACCCATTAATCCATCAACCACATGAATGCATTCCTCCATTCAAGAGGACAGATTCCTAATCACCTCTTAAAGGTCACAACTAGTCCCACCTCTTCGTATCTCCTAACAGTGGTTGAATTTTAACATGAATTTCATTCATACCATGTCACTGGATCCTGGATCACACTTGGATTTTTTTTTCTTTCTTCTTTCATTTTTTTTTCTTTTTTGTCACAAAATACCTTAAAAACAATCAAATCAAATCTGTCTTTCACTGTAAAAATTACATTCCCCACTAAAAGTTCTCATTAGGTTTATTCATAAACCTGTGACTGGTAAAACTTTGATCATTTTATGCCAACAGTACCTCTATTTCACTCCATAATCTGGATTATATTTTAAAGCCCTCTTCCCCTGAAGAAAACCACACGCAATGCTCTGAATGAGTTTCCCCTTGTGGAGGCAGGGGATGGGTGGTCCAGAAAGGAAGTAGGACTTCCCCAACAGGTAGTTTCTGGGTTCTTTGTTCTGCACCATCCATCCATGCCTCCGTTTTCATCCTATTAAATGTGTAAATTCTGAGTTCTGTAAAAAGTGACCCTAATCTATTACCATCTCAGTCCTCCAGCCTCTGACACCTAGAATATACTTCAAAAGTGGATGAGTGATTTATTATTTCACATCATGTTCCTTAGAAGCCTCTGACAAAGGATTTGAAAATGTTAAAGATTTTCTCCACAAAAGTCTTGCTTTTCTTTTATTGGTCTCATGCTAAGTATCTTATACTTTATTTTTAATAACAACTTTCAACTATTTGTTATTGATATACAGAGATGCAGCTGGTCTTATATATAGAAACTCTTCTGAGCTTTGCTTGATAATTCCAATAATCTATAAATTCTTCTGGATTGTCCATGCAGAGAATCTACATAGATGTAAATATGTACAGAAAGGAACACTTTTTTCTTCCTTAATATTTAAGTCATATTTTCAAAATGTTTTTCTTACCTCCTCTGCCGGCTTGGACTTACAGTACAACTAATTAGGAAAAGAGCTTATAGAGGGTATCCTTGTTGGAATATTGTTTTAAATGTTTCCCCATTAAGAAAATTTTTGGCAGTTCCCCTTTATCAGGTTAAAGAAGTTAATTCTCTTGGTAGTTTAATAAAATATTTATTTTTGTCTTTCAAATAATGAGTAAGTAATGATGGTAATCAAATATTTTGTTACGTAGTCTTAGACTGACTTTTCTCATTTTATATGTTGATATAAATTATGCTGATAGATTTTTAAATGTTACCATATCCTTGCATTCCTAGATTAGAAAAAAGTTATTTAGAATATTGTTAGTACCTTTTAGTTAGAATTTTTATACCTAAATTCACAAGCAAGACTGGCCATAATTTCCCTTCTTATATTATTTCTATCTTATTTTGGTATTAAAGTAAAAGAGCCTCCATACCATGAGTTGAAGACCATTTCGTTTTTCCATGTTATGGAAATGCATGAATAATATTTAGTAGAATTCACCTATGAAACTATTGATCCTGGTAAAATCTATGTAGAGGGGTTGGTAGAGAATAGATGTCATTATTTCTTTTAAACTCTTATTCAACTGTAACTGTTACACATGTATTTAGGTTTTACATTTCCCTTTGAAATCATTTTGCTCAATTGTATTTTATAGGAAATTTTTCATTTTGTCTAGGATTATTTAACAATAATCCATTTCACTTGTAAATTGCAGGAGCATAATATTTTTTTTTTTTTAAAGTTTCAGCACTGACCTGGGTTTGAACCCCAGCACCACATACACCACTAAATGTTGGAGCAATAAAAACCATACAAAAAACTAACAACAAAAAAAAAAAGTTTCAACACTGGAGCGCTGGAGTGGTGCTCAGCAGTTACAGTGCCTACCTGGCATGCATGAGGATGCAGGTTCGAACCCCAGCACCACATATGCAACGAAGTGTCTGAGCAATGAAAAACGAGATGAAAAACTAAATACAAGTTGATTTTCTCTTTCTTTCTCTCTCTCGCTTTCACTGTCCCTCTCTTAAAAAAAAAAGTTTTAAATATGCTATTAACAGAAACATCGCAAAATATAAAGTATCTAGGAATAATCTAGTAAAATTTGTACAGTATCATGAGTGTAGGGTGAGGGAGAAGAGCACAATAAGAATCCCTAAAATTCACTTCTCCAAAAAATGTTCCAAGAACACTAGCAAAATTTGTCAAAAATCAACTTTTTCAGAACTCTGGAATTTAATTAAAGAGAATAATCAAAGGGGTCTTACAATATGCATGGCTTTATCCAATCCGTTGCAGATCTAAATAACATGAAAATCTGAATGAAAAAGAATTCTTTCTCTCTGACTGTCTTCAAGCTGGAACATTGGTCTTTTCCTGCCTCAAGACTCAGACGAGGACTAGAACTTTCCACTTGGCTCTTCTTGTTCTCAAGCACTCAGACTTGGATTAAAAGGGTGTCCAGCTTGCCAACTATAGATCTCAGACTTCTCAGTCTCTGTAATTGTGTGAGCCAATTTCTTATTAGAAGTGGGGGGAAGACACATATTCTATGGTTTCTATTATGTTTCTCTGGAAAACACAGATTAAGGCATAAAATTTACAGAACTAGTCCAGAAAAGACACTAAATGAATAAACAGCAACAAGAGAAAAGTATGAGAGGGGAGTGAATTTGATTTCCAGAATTATTACTTTGTTATATCGAGTTTTCCTCGACAACAAAGTTCCAAACATAAATAAACGGAAAAGTATTACCAATACACAAAAGAAATAAAACAGTAAAAAGAACTGTCCCTGAGAAACTCCAGGCATGGAACCTAATAGGCAAAGACTTAAATCAGCTACAATAAATATGCTCAAATAACTAAAGGAAACAAGGCATAAAAGAATTGAAGGAAGGTATGAGAATGATGTATCACTAAATAGAGGTTATCAATAAAGAGAAACTTTTGAAAGGATCAAACAGAAAATCTAGAATTGGAAAGAGGCCACAAACTACCAACAAAACAAAATAAAATATTATAAAAGTATGTTATGAAGCTGGAGAGGTGGCTCAGTGATAGAGCACTTGCTTGGCATGTGGGAGGTCCTGGGTTTAATCCCTAGCACCACACACACAAATAAATAAAGGAAAATAAAAACCAGATGGGAAAAAAAAAATCTTTCTCTCTCCCCCTCTATTAAAAAAGTGTAGTATGAACAGTTGCATGCTAACAAATTAGATAATCTAGATGTCTAGATGAAATGGACAAATTCTTGGAAAAGTATAAACTATCAAAACTGACTTAATAAGAAATAGAAAATTTGAACAGACCAATTACAAGTTAAAAGAAAGAACTACTAATTAAATGTCATCTCACAAAGAAAACCCTAGGTCTGAACATCTTCCCTAGTGAATTCCATCAAATATACAAAGGATTAACACAGGTCCTTCATGAACTATTCCAAAGAAGAGGTAAAGAGAGAATATTCCCAACTCACTTCATTTTATTACGATTCTCATAACAAAGCAAGACAAAGACATCACAAGAAGACTATAAACAGATATCCCAATGATCATAGACACAAGAAAGTCCTCAACAAAATACCAGAAAACTGAATTAATCAATATTTTAAAGACTGTACACTATGACCAATTAGAATCTATCATAGGAATATAGGACTGTTTTAACATTGGGGGTCAAAGAACAATCAATGTGTACATAAAACTTGGAACAAAAACATATTTAAAGGTGAAAAATAAATGTTTTACCCTCCCAATAAAGATCAATATATGTATATCCATTTTTGTCAATTTTGTTAAATATTGTATTGGGTATTCTATCTAGGACAATTAGGCAACAAAGAAAAATAAAAAGCATTCACATGAAAAAGGAAGAGAACCATCTCTACTTGCTGATGGCATAGTCTTATATATAGAAAATCCTTAAAAATGAGAAAAAAGAAACTGTTAGAGTTAGTAAGTGAATTCAGCAAAGGTATAGGGTATAAAAATCAACTGCATTTCTACATACCAATGAATTATCTGAAAATAAAAGTGAGAAAACAATCCAGTTTGAATTGCATGAGAAAGAACAAAATACTTAAATACTTAGGAATAAACTCAACAAATTGCAGACTGTTCATTAAATGGTATAAAAATTGTTGAAGGAAATGACAGACCTAAGTTATTACAAAGACATGCTGCATTCATAGTTTGAAAGACTTGATTGTGTTGAAATGACGGTACTCTCCAAACTCATCTACAAATCAGTGCAACCCCTGTTGCAAATTAGTGCTTCTAAGTAATGCTTCTAGCACTTTTTGTAATAAGGAAAACTGGAAATAACTTGAATTTCCATCAAAAGGCAAATGGCTACCCTGTTTGTTCCGAATTTACCAGCACTTAGAATAGGGCCTGGCACAGAGTATTTCTCAATAAATATTTATTGAATCGGTATCAACATAAAAGAAGACCAATTTGCAGAGAAACATTCCCAGGTTCCTCCTTTCCACCAGAAATCTGAATGGGAAAACAGATCTTTCAACAGAATTCCAAACTGTACTAGCCAATGTTGCCTCATTGGCTAGTACAGTTTGGAATTCACCCCCTCAAGACCCAGCAGTGATTTATCTCCCTTGCAGCAAAGAGAGAGAAAGAAGCCTTCTTGAAGATATTAATTTTTATGCCTCAATTTAGTTCAACTAAAATAGCCTTTCTAGCATTCTAAAAAAAAAAAAAAAAAAAAAAATTTTGCCTCCAAATCAGTAGATTTCATCACATAATAGAAAAAAATATTTTCCACTGAAATCTCTCTCCATCAAACTGAGCATATATTCTAAAATTTAACTTGATTATAAGTTCTTAATTATGCTATCCAGTGTCAGTATTTCTGATGCTGTATTTGTCAACAAGCCTGAATGAACATATGCTGCTAGTTGGAGTTTTCTGGAACAATATATCACCAGGTCACAACTGGAAAACTTTAATGAGGAAATTGATGCTACAAGGACTTTCTGACCTATTCTTTGAGAATAATCAACTGTTGTCAGTTGTCTAAAATCCAAAACTGACCCTAATGTCTCAAACCTAGTGCAGAGTAATCTGATGAAATTCAAGCCATTCATAAGTAATCAACAGAAGCTATCTGGCCACAAAAGATTATGGAGAATCACATTGATAATAGGAAGATTTGGTTGTACTATATGTAGCGTATCCAGAAAATCTTCACATGAAAAATGTGGCAGGAAGCTCTGCCTCGTGGCCTGGAATTAATCCTGAAATGGAGAAGACAGGGCAGTGGAGCATGTGCTAGGCCAGCCAAGGGGAATGATCAAGAAGCCTGGGTTCATTGCCAATGTTTCTCAGGGATCATATCTGGAGAAAAAGTATCTTAGTTGAGATCTGCTTCTCCAGATGGTTCCTGATTGCGTTTGATTTTAGGTCCTATTGCATCAGTCGCAGCTCTAAGCCAGTTCACTGCAAAACACTGATAGCCCAACATTTTGGGTTATGAGAGTGGATATGCACTTATTGATATATCTCTAAATCGACTCCATTGTCTTCAAGTATTAGTTCAAATAGTTTTATGATAAAGACACAATAGAAATCATAAAGTGAATTGTTGGAAGAGATTAACCTAGAAAAATTAACTGGTGTCTTGTTCAAAATTTCACAACAGGAATGTTCTTGTTAAGAAAACATCTCAAATCTTGCCTTTTCTTTTCAGTGAAAACGGTCAAGAATATATTCTGAATGTCCCCTGATGTTGTTTTCTGCACCTAATGTATTCTCATTTTTACCACCGAAGTAGGCATTTTAAGAATCATAGTATTTGGAACACAATGTGAGCTCCTGCTTTTAAAATTATCTCAAAATTCAGTGAAATACAAAATAGAGAATCATATAGACCAATGCAGCAAACCCATAATAAAGGTATTTAGGAAGCACCTGAGCACTATTTATTATAATTCATCTTAATCCACACATTGCTGCAAAATACTACTTTCTTCCTCATTTTTACAGGTAAGGAAATGAGCTCAAAATGGTTGAATAACTTCTCAATGTCATTCAGCTAAGTGGAGAATTACAATTCAAACCCACATCTGTGCTCCTCCAAAACATTCTACACTAAGCAGACCAGTCTTCAAAATGGAAGCCTCCCCTGCATCCATCTGGAAAATAAGCCTTAGATATTTCCTTCTATGGGTTGCTCTGCTTTTAACAAATGTGCTGGTACTTTTGGCCAAGCTGATTGGAATAGGGGTGAACAAGTGCCCCCAGATTGGACAATCTACAGGTTGAACAGTGACCTACGAACTCTCTTGAACCAAAAAAGTATTACCCAGAAAAGCTGATGATGATTCACCAGAGCCAATAAAATCCTATTTTCTTAAACTTAAACAGGAGATGCAAGGAAAGAGCATCAATAGCTAGTTTTGGAGGTAAGTGAAGCACTTCAAAAGCATACAGGAAATAGACAAGCCATGCGCACCCAAGAGTAAGCAGAATCAATGAGTAAGCCAACTTCTGAACCGACAGAAGCACACATGTATGAAGGGTGGCGGATGAGAGAGTGCGGCTGTGAATGGAGTCCTGGAAATAGAGAGGAAAACATTCTGATTCACAATAATTGAAGGGGACCAAGTGCCATTTCTGGGCCTGAGAACATAATGCCTAGAGCTTCATCTTTCTGGTCCTCAAACTATGGGAATTATGTTCTCCTGGCTCTGAAGCCAGACATGTGACTCTTTCTGGGAACACCATGACACAGTCTCTCCCTTGCACATGTATCCTTACTCTAAATCCTCATTTCTTGAAGCCACGGAGTGGTCCAAGGAGGCAAGTTAATATGACACCCTCTTTCCTGGCACCTGCCTCTCTCATTGTCAAGCGACTGCAGAGTCGTTCCTGTTCCCACTCTGTGGTCTGCCAGGGAACCAGCCAAAGAATCTCTCCTAAAGCCCACTCAGTCCTAAGCTCTCACCTGCACCCAAGAGAAGACCTCTGTTCACAACTGCTGAGAGGCAGAAACCCAGCAGTGTCATGCAACACAGAGACAGCCTCAACACTGCTAAAAGATCTAAGGAGGATGCTTTTGGTTTCTTTCTGAGAATTATTCCTTTGGGGTTCCTGAAGTTGTAAAGTGTAGCGACACATGTTCAGCATGGCCTTGTGAGTTTTGCCTGAATGCATTCACTACTATTCTTGAAGTATTCTACTTGCCTCCTAAGTATTCCTCACTACTCTTATAATTTCCAAAATTAAGGGGTAAGTTTCTGGTGGGAAATAAGATTAAGACAATAGGGATATGCAAGGTCAAAAACCCCATTTAAGACCCAGAAAAAAAGGGGGGAATTTATTAAAGACCATGCTCATCCTGCTCCTGACAACTTTGGGATTTGCTTCCGAAAGAGATGAGGAATCCTCATCTGTCCCAACTTGATTCCAAAAAGTCTGCCAACAGCTCTGTCAGGCACAAAGGACCAAGCAAGTCACTCAAACTTTCTTTGAACATCAAAGAGCCCACGGCCTTCTGGGTGACCTGTGAGGAGGGAAAGGGAAACAGGGAAGTTCTGAGCCCCCGTGTTGATGGTATAAAGATCAAACAGGACCCAATGGAACATAATGCTTCGCTTTATCTCTTGACTCCAGAAGTCTTCAGACTGCCCGCCATGCCCTGAAGCTGGGGAATTAGGAGGGAATTGAGGTGTCTTTCTTCATTTTGGGAGACAGAACAATGCGCAAATTATAACTCATCCCAAGGAAATCCTCTGCAGGGATTTCCAGTTTCCCTTCTCTGGAGGTAGCTTTTTCTTATGAGAAGCCTCATTCCCCACACCCTACCTCCCCCTCATTCCTTCCTTCTCCATCTCAAGTGCCCCTGCCTCTGTCACTATAAGTCTTTTGAGTCTCAGCACCCAGCACAGTGCAGGTCATAGAGATGGCACTAGTAAGTATTTGCAAGATAAAAGAGCAATAAGAAAATAAATGAACATCTAAATATCTCATACAGCACAGTCATTCTATTTGCAGTATCCCATGCTTTTGCTAAGTTTCATTGAACAGTGCTGTATACAGATCAGGTTGGGAAGACAAGAGAAGATTTAATCACGGTACCTACTTTCAGAAGCTTTTAATGCACCTAGAGATGATATAGACCCACTTACAGAAATGTGTGGGGATTCCCAAAACACCATCTGGTTCACAGGCTGATATCTACCAGTTTGCTCTTGGAGAAGCACTGGCTTGTGGGGGAAAGAGTCTCCTTTGGCAAGCATCAAAGACTTTGCCTGATCTTTTCAATGACCTCTCCAATTGCCCCTGAAAACCTCCCACCTTCCACCATATCCCAACCCCTCTCTCATGGGTAACTCAGAGCTCTGGTTCTCAAAACTTATATAGATGGCCCACTTGAGTAGGCAGGTATTTGGGGCAAAATGGTAGAGAAGGTGCAGCCAAAGCCCATTGCATGAGAGCTAAGTAAAATTCTGGGAGAAACAATTGCTTTCCTCCCTCTCAGCCCTGCCATACCCCTCCAGGATGTCCTCAGGAAAGGAGCCAGGTATCACGTACAGAGCTGTCAGAGCGAGTCTGTAGGATTTCTTTCCCACTGGCCTCCTCTGAGTTTTATGGGGATTGGGAAATCTGAAATGTAAACTCAAAAGGACATTTTATGGAAGCCTTATAATCACTGTGGAACAAGCAGCCTTCCTCAGGACAATAACCTCCAAAAGAGAAAAAACTTTCGCCAACCTCCTGTCAGGCCATAGCTTCCTTCCTTGACTATTCTAACAATGTTATATTTGGCCTCCCTGTCTCTCATTTTTTCACTCTCCATTCTGCTCATAGTTCTGCAGCCACAATTATGTTTTAAATTATAAGTCTGATCAGTTTATTTCCCTCCTTCAAACTCTTCAAGTTCCTTAGGATTGACAGGATAAAATCAATATTCCTACAGCTCCTACAGAACTCAATTCCAGCATAAGGTCCTCTAAGAAGCTGCCCCCGATTTCCTTGAGTAGAATGGACCCTTCTTCCTTTCCCTCCACTGTATTTTGTACTTATATTTAGTTATAGTACCCATCACATTTTATGGTGTTTATTTGTTTACTTGATAATTGATTCTTTGCCTAGACTGGAATCTCCTTGAGGTCAGATTCTGAGTCTCTTCTATTAATGCCTAGCACAGACCTAGGTGTGCACAATGAGTTTAGTTAATCCTTGCTTAATTCGTTTATTAACACTTTCATATGAACATCTAGAACTGTTTCCTCCTTGTCCCTTAATATGTTCTTTTAATCTCCATCATGGGATCTCTGCTTCTGCTCTTCCCCTTGCCTGATATATCCCTTAATTTCGTTTTCATTTATCCTTTTATTTCTTTAACTGTAAACAATAATTGTAGTGCATTGGATCCTTGGAATAGTTCCGCCATTTTTGTTTCTGCTGACTTGCTCCCAGTGTCTTGTGTCCTTGTGTGTTAGGAGACTATCAACTCCTGTTGGGTAAGGCACCCCAAGGTACTATCAGTGCAGAAACACTTTCATTTAGCTTTGTAGCTTGAAGTTTCCTGTACAACACAAGTATTATAAATTCAAACCCTAATCCCATGTGAAGGTGGGTGTCTTATTCTGCCCATGCTGATATAACAAAATATCTGAGACTAGGAATTTATAAAGAAAAGGCATTTTTTTCACAGTTTTGGAGGCTAGAAAGTCCAAGATCAAGGCACCCACATGTTTGGTTATCTGGTAAGGCTGCATCCTCCTGAGAGTCAGAATGGTAGAAGAGCTGAAGAGCAAGCCAGTTGAATGCTGCCTGAGGAGTCTTCCACCAGGGCCTTAATCCCATTAAGGAGAAAGAAGTCCTCATGGCCTAATCACTTCTTAAAGGTCTTGTCTCTTAATACCATTACATTGCCAATACTTAAATTTTGGAGGGAACAAATTCAAATCGTAGCAGTAGGCCTACCTATAGTAACAAATTCGAATTTAATTTTCACCAGAGCCCAATCTAAGAAAAAAAAATTGGTTCCCTATCTGTTTTCCTTTGCCAGAGACCTCAGTTGTCCTAGCCCTCAATTTTCCTAGTAATCCTGTTTTATGTGGAAGGGTTATCTCAGTTTAATCTTCTCTCCTTGTTTGGATCCAAGATCAAAGGATCTACAAAAGACATTAAAATCTAAGATTCTAGGCAAGAGATTGTCAAAGTACAGCTCATGGGTCAAATGCAACTCATCACAAGTCACATCCTCTTACATTCTTTTGTTTTCATACTGTCTTTGGCTACATTCATGCAACAAAGGCATACTTGAGCAGTTTTGACAGAGACCACATGGGCTCATAAATCCAAAAATATTTACTATCTGAATCTACATGAAATGTTTGCAACCTTGACAGTAGAAAACCAGGGCTACCAAAGCACCAGCAACTCTTCCTTTGCTTAGCTCCTAAGAATTGCTCTTACCTATTGTGTAAACTCAAAGTGTTTCAAAGGAATTTTGTATCCAGCAGGTTCAGAATGTTTTCCAGGACATCTAATCCTACCGCATTATCAGAAACCATAGCTAGTCTCTTCTTTCTTTCAGCCTCAAAATTCTTTTTTTTTTAATATAATTGTTATTTTATTTTTTTAATGGATATATAGAGAGATACAATCGAGGGGGAAACATTATCAAACAATCAAGAACCAATGTATCTATACTTAGTTATCCAGGGCTAATGCCAAATCATGGATGCCCAGTTTGGGTTTCCCCTGTTGCAGTTTCCCCCAAAAGAACTCCTGAGCTAAATGGATATCTCATGGAGGACTGAGATCTCCTTCTGAGATGGTTCCCCCATATTCCCACCCTCCAGTCCCCACTCTCCAGTCTCCTAGGAGTTCTTCCTACACCCTCCCCACTCCCCGCCCCCCTCCCTACCCCTCCAAGTAACGTAGGGAGCCATCAACCTATTGCGTTGAGAATCATACAATTTAAGTTATTATTAGCTTAGCTGTCTAACATACTGCTTCCCCATGTATTCTAGCTTCCACAGATGAGAGATACCATTCAGCCCTTGAGTCTCTGAGATTGGGATACTTCACTTAGCATAATTCTTTCCATCTCCATCCATTTGATATCAAAAGCCATAATATTGTCTTCTGTAATGGCAGAGTAGTATTCCATTGTATTTAAGTACCAAAGTTTTGGTATCCACGCATCAAGTGAGGGGCATCTGGGTTGGTTCCATAATCTAGCTATAGTAAATTGAGCTGCTATAAACATTGAGGAAGCCACGTCACTATAATACGCTGATTCTAACTCTTTTGGGAAAATACCCAGGAGTGGGATAGCTGGATCATAAGGTGATCCTTAATTTTTTGAGGATTCTCCACACTGCTTTCCATAGTGGCTGAACCAGTTTGCAGT
>PVKS010037849.1:0-18329 GCA_004027875.1 Aplodontia rufa
GGGGAGGGGAATGGGGAGGGGCAGGAGGAAGGGGAGGAGGAGGAAGAAGGGGAGGAGGGGGAGGAGGAGGAAGAGGAGGAGGAGATAATGAAGGAGCAGTTTCTATTGATTAGTCACCGCTTTTGTGTTAAGGGCTTTCTTTAAAATAAGAAAAAAAATGGGGGGAGGTTGCAGAAATTTCACTAATGTGAGCCTCAGGCAAGGGAGGGAAAAAAAGAGGAGAAGAAGGGGGAGGCGGGCTGTGTCTAGATGAAAGTGAGAAGGACATAAAGGAGGCAATTGAGTCGGCTGCAGCCCGGCGAGCTAAGCTTCGAGCCGGCCGGAGCGGAGGGGAGGGGGCGGCGCGGCGCGGCGCTTTGGCGCAGGGCGCAGGAGTGGGGGCCCAGCCCATTGTGGCGGCGCCCGCGGGCCCGCTCGGCCGCGCCGGGGAAGGACAGAGGCGCCCATTGAGCGGCAGGCAGCCTCGCAGGCCGTGCTCACAACCCCCGAAGCCTGGGCAGGGGCTTGGCTCCTCGGGCTGCGGCTGCTCCCATCTCTGTGTCGGCCAGGGGCGCGGGCGGGGGAGTTGGGTGTTGCTGAGCCACCCAAACCTCTCCTTTCACTCGGGCGAGGGAGCTGGAAGGATGGACACAGCAGGGACGCACAGTTCCTAGCCCGCTAGGTCGCACAGTCCGAGCGCATCAGGCAGGTCTGCACTTTGCGCTGCTTTAGAACTGGGCGAGAGAAAAGGGAAATTTGGGAAGGCAAAAGCGACCATCCAGCAGAAAGGGCCAGACCCTGGAAAGAAGGAGGGTAGTTCTGACCTCTCTCAGGGTACCTCTTTCCCTGTGTCCAAGGTTCTGCCAAGCAGACCCTGGGTTAAAGATGTCCAGTGGAAAATCAGTCCCAACAGCACCCACCAAGGTTGGAACGCACCGCAGTGGTCTAGGGACCCAAAAGTCCCTCCTCAGTCCGCTTTTCCCTCCTCCTCCTACAAAACGGTTGGAGCCCTTTCTGAACATTCATTCTAGTTTACAAGCGGGGCAGCCTGAGACTTTTGATGCCCAAACAACAGAGGGGAATTTTTGAGGTTTCTAGACTTCAAACTACATCTTACTCTCTCCCTTCTCTGGGCCCCTCTTGCCCTCCAGGGCTCATCTGGAAAGGGAGCTGGAGGCTCTGAGGAGACTAACTTTGCATCTTCCTTGACAACCCCAAATTAAATTTAGGCTTCAGCCTGAGTGTGTGTTTGTGTGTGTGTGTGTGTGTGTGTGTGTGTGTGTGCGCGCGCCCTTTTTCATCCACACAGCCCTCACTGGGGAAAATACTCTGATTTTTAAAATGGTAGCAATTGCCCTTGAATGGCAGCGGGCCCAGCTAGACAGCCCAAAAGACTAGAAACATTTTGTAGGTGAAATGGCCACTTTTTCCACGCTGGAGAGTCCATAAAACTTCCTGGCGCAGCAGCCATTGGGGCTCATTGAATAATTCATCCCTCATTGCAAGCCCATAATGTCTATTCTGGGCTCTTTGTGGGACTGTTTTCTCTTCTTTTCTCCTTGAATTATAAAAAGGTTGCCTTCCTTTGTTCACATCAAGCTGCTCGGAGTTGGAGCTTTGTCTGGGCCAAGCTAAAGTGTGAGTTTCAATGGACTCTCCCGGCTTTGTCTCCCAAGTTCATCTCCAAGTATAGATTGTGTAGAGAAGGCCTTCATTGTAAAAGCTGGAAAAGTTGTACAAATGTTTGACCAGCTCATTTGGGACGTTTTGTCTCCTGGGCCTCGGTTGCCTGTGCCGTGAGAGAGGCGCTGATCTGCCCGGCCAGCGCTTCCAGCAACAAGTAGCAAAGCCATTTGCCCCTCAGCCTCTCCAGCAACTCTGGGCTCCTCTCTCCACTGCCTCAAGAGAAAGTTTGGTTTGGAGTTAGCTGACTTCTCCACTCCTCACTTTGCTCACACTCCAGCACCTTTATGCTGAAGCTCTGATTGGGATAAAAGTAGAGGTATCTACTAAAAGAACAGGGTAGAAAAACAGTCCTCAAAAAGGGAGCTTAGACAGAGTCCTTGTGAGGCCCCTGCTGTAAAGGGAGGGGAGTAACAGCAGGCTTTCTCCCTGCTCAACCTTCTATAGTCTGGGGTGTCTTTTCTTGATGACATGTGTGCCCCAGAGCATCTACGCTTCTGTTTGTCCCCGCAATCAGGCATTTGGGTTTGTAACATCCAAGTGCTCCTTGTGTGTGCATTCTTATTGCTTTATAAAGCAGCTGTGGAGAAGACCAGCAATGCCCCAGGGTTGGACAATGAAGGTAAAAGAAATGACCAGCCTCCTGACCCACAGTTCCTACCTGATCACCAAGAACCAGCTAGTCCTGTGTGACTAGTCATCAGTGGGTGACTCCTGTAAGCCTACTTGTAGAGCTCTGTGCCACTTCAGAGCAATTACAAAATTCAGTTTGGCCCAATGAAGTCAAAATCCAAACCAGGGAACTCAAGGAGTGGGCAGGAAACCAGCTCCCCCTGACCATTCCTGAGTTTGAAGAGATGCTACTATCTGTAAGGGGAGACTCAGTGCCCCACTCCTGCTGCAGTGATCTGTTCCTAGTTCATCTCCAAGGCCGGCAGGCTTTCTTCCTTCCTTCCTTCCTTCCTTCCTTCCTTTCTGTGTATAATTTTAAAGTCTGAAGATGACTGCAAGCAGGTAAACGGAGGCAGGCTGCACTTCTTGCTCCCTGGGGGGAGGGAGAGATTTTCTCTTGGTGCTAACAGGCCACAGCCAACATGGAGTGCATGGTCTGCACCCCTGAGGGACAAAGGGTGCAGCACTAAGGACCCAAGAATGTAGATCCCTTTGATTTGAAACCCAGAGCTTGGGCTCATTTCAATTGCCAGACACATCAAGTTAAACCCCATCACGCTTGAAAACCAATTTAAAACAAATGAAAACCAGTCAACTTACACACACACACACACACACACACACACACACATGGCAGCATATGTGGGACAACTTTGGGTGCCCACTGCCCAAGAGCATGCTCTCTGTAGCGCTCTGTCTCTTTAATACAGGAAACTGAGATCCGGGCTTTTCCTGAAGGCACAAAAGCTACTTCTAAAAGTTACTTCAAACTCTGAAGGCTGAAGAACCCTGAATCCCCCAGTCTTCCAATGGCTCAGAAATTCCCAGTCTCCTCCCGCTCCACAGACAGCACCGCCACTGACTGTGGGCAATAAGAGTTCTAGGCTCCCAGGGGCTGGAAGAGGTACAGAAGGACTTACAGATTTTAAAAGTTAAATACAGAAAATTTTTGTTTCAATAACCAGTGTCTCTGGTCTTTCACTTGAATGCCCTTACGGAGTTCAGCGGCTGAGAGCGAACTTCAGGAGCAGGGGCTGGGCGGCCTTCAGGCGCCTAAAGTCAAAGAGCTAAGTAAGGCCCGGGGCGTTGTCCAAAGCGCCGCCGCTTACCTCGCTCGCTCAGGATGCCGTCGATGCTGTGTTTAGCCTTCTTCTCGCTTTCTTCTGCCTCCTTCCTCTCCAGATCGGCCTCCTCCTCTTCTCCTTTTCCAAATTTACTCCTTAGGATGCGGCTGATGGAACTCACTGGGGGCAAGCAGAGGAAGGGAGCGCACAGGATTGAGGAACGTGCAGGAAGGAGCCCGCAAGCCCCAACTCTGGAACCGGTACCCCGCACTTCTCCTTCGGAATTCTTCAGAATCTTGTGCCTCTCCGTCCTTTCACCATCCTCTCGCTCTCCCATTCAAAACCCCTTTCATAGGCCTCTAAGTAGAGAAAGACGGGCCGGAAGCACGCGCCTCCCATTGAGGGCCACCTCTGCCTCTCTTCCCGGTAGGAAGTTCTCCTGGACTCCGTACACCGGCTCTAGGTCTCCAACCTGAGATGTCTTCCGCCAGCCCAGCCTACAACCTCCCTCCTCCGCACCTGAAGGTACCTGAAGGTATTGGGCTCTGCGATTTGCTTTAAGTGCAGAGGAACCACAGAGGACTGTCCCCTAATCAACGTTTTTGAGGCTATGAAGGATTTACATTTCAACTGCGGAATCGTTTCCTATTGTAAAAAAAAATCAAAGAAAATTCACTCTCTCCCATTTATTTTTTCCAGATTCCAGTCTGGTAAACAAATCCATGTTCTGAAATATATCGTTCTCGCAGAGGGAAAAAGGGAGTTTCCTTTTAATTAAAAACAAACTCTCCGCGCGCCCTCATGCTGGCCCTGCGCTTGCCCTTTTTCTCCCTCCGCCTCCCCCAGGCTGCCGGGGGCACCGGATGGTCCCTGGGACTCGGCGAAAATCGGGGCGGCCGCCGAGGCCTCCCCTCCTTTGCGCACACGGCAAAGTCTCGGCTGGCAGCAGCCCGGTCTCCCTTCGGTTGGGGTTACCAAAACATTTGTTTCTCTTTAAAAGGGAACATCAATATTAATAAACGCTTGGCCTCCGCCTCACTTTTCCTGCCCTGCCTCCTCCACAGAAATCCTCTTTGGGGAGACTCAGCGATGGTCTCTCAACCCTCCACCCCTGGGACATGCGGCGCACCCCGCGCTCCATAAAACGCCAAGATCTTCTGATACGTAAATATTTCAGCGTCTTGGGAGAGGCCGCCTCCCAATAACCCGGATCGATAATTGGGGCGATTATACATGGCTCAGATGACCCTCCAGGGTAATAGCGACTGACGGTTGCGCCTTGGGGAGACATTAATGGGCCTAGTACCTGAGGGCACGGTGTTTCGATCACAGACCGCGTCCTTGAGTAATTTGTCTCGGATTTCCCAGCTGAACATGCCCGGGTTCTCTCTTTTGTATTCCTCAATTTTCTTCTCCACGTCAGGCGTTGTCACCTGCTTTAAGAGAACAGGAGGGTCGGCGTTGGTACCTAGTACTCTGGGCCAGAAGCGGCAGCCCCACCGCCTCCAGGCCTGTCCCGATGCTTCTTCCTGCAACCTCTAGGAAGGTTCCCCTGGTTGACCAAAGGACTCCAACTCTCTAAGGCAGCTGATGTTAGAGATGGGCAGACAGGAAATCATCCCACAGCCTAGGGACCCTCCACCTGCCTACCCAAGCTCCTGGGACAACTGCGTTAAATTAAGAATTATAACATCTTGGGGGTGGTGGGCTATACTTTCTGATCCCTGGAAATAAAGGCAACTCTTTATCCTGCAACAACATGAAAACGAAACTAAAAAGGGAATGCTTGAAAAAAGAGCTGAAAATCCAATTACAACAGCGACTTGTGACACTCCAAAGGGGCAAGGGAGTTTAGCTAAAGCAGAATAAGATGCATATAAGTATCTAGGCTTTAAAAAAATTAGAATAGGAAACAAATATGTCCAGAGAGACTGCGCCCCCCCCCAATAAAAAGTGATTGCAAGATTCTCAGGTTGAGAAGGGGTTGGAAAGGAGAGGGAAAGTGAGGATTTTTGAAGTCTTCAGTGTGCCATAGCCCTCTCGATTTTGCCCCCTGGCAACTAGAAAATTATATAGGCTTTTCCCTACAAATAGAAGAAAAGGCAGACCCTGTGTAATCCCCTCCTACTCAGTCCTAGCCTGTAGCACTCTTTTAAAAGAGAAGCAAAATAATTTGAGGATAGTTCCAAACTTTTTTTTAACTGAATCATCAGCTCATTACAAAGAAAACTAATCACTCTGACTTTTGACTCCTTGAAAATAATTTGCACTGGGGGAGATTGAAAGTTGGGATAGAAATCATTGGGACTCTGTAGATTAGTTTTGGAAAAGATCAAGCAGCCGGTGGGGGCTGGGAAGACACTTGGGCAAGAAACAGGCAACAGGTAGGAAGGAACAGCTTGCATGCTTCAGGTTTTTGTTAAAATAATTTGCTGAGCATTCCAGGGTTCCAAGGCATAAAAGAACAAATGTTCTTCCTTTGCAAAAACACTGGAATTTCCCATACGGAGAAGAACATCGGGGTTCTGGCCGCAACCAATCCCCCTCATGTCCCAACACACACACACACACACACACACGCACACACACACACCTCCGTGGACTTGAAAAATCATTCCTTAGAAAGCCCCAGATGGCAGCCGGCTCTTACCCACCCATCGACCGCAGGCCGTGAGGCTGCATGGCTAAGACCCCCTGCTCACCTTGGGCTTGCTGCCTCCGATGGCACCAGGACGGATGGAGCCTGTCTCTTGGTACCTGCACAGAATCTTAGAGACGCAGCCGTGGGACACGCGCAGTTGGCGAGAGATGACACAGGGCCGAATGCCGTGGTGGGCCATCTCCACGATCTTGTGGCGGATGTGGTTGGGCAGCGGCCTGCCGTTGATGAAAACGCCGCCGAGCTGGTTGACGCGGCCCTGGCCGAGGGGAGTGGATACTGGGAGGAGACGGAGAAACAGAGGGACAAGGACAGAGTCATTTAGGTAGAAGAGAAAGCAGCAGGAAGGATTAATCCACCTAACACTGCATTCTTCTAGCCAATCCGCAGGTGACAGCCCCGATACTGAAACTGCTCGACTTTCAGACCGCTAGTCCCAGACCCTCTTTCAGTCACATTCGTTCAAATTATCCAGCAACCCAGGGGCCTATAAACCTCGTGTGAAGACAGTAGTCCGGGCAAGATAACTCGCTTAAGAGAAACCGTCTTCCTTTTAGGCCCAGGAGAGCTGGAGAGGGGGAAGCCCCTGGGACCCTGCAAGGCTGTCTTCCTCTGGAAACAGCTACCAGCCCCAGCTCAACTGAATCTGCCAGAAGGGTCTTGAGCGACCTGACAGCCCTAGAAGTTTCTGGTTTAGAGTGCAGCAGCCAAGGGTCAGAAAGGAGGCACAGGTGGCCCGGCCTGTCACCTGTTACACCTCCTCGGGACAGAAAGAGACAGCACCGAAAGAGGGTCTGCTGGTGGGCAACCTAGCCTTTCAAGCTCTTTCGCCTTCTACTTTGCACCGACGATGAAGGACACCACAGTTTGAAAGGGCTCAGGTTTGTAAAGCTTCCTACCTCCCTGAGATTCCCAGAATCTTCAGGCAGACCGAAAGGCGATTAACAAACGAGTTATAGCAACTTCGAGATGCTGCTTGAGTTGAGTGGAGCCCTAACTGATTAATACTAAACATTCTAACTACGACGGTGTGAGCCGCAGTTAGCCACCTAACTTTGCCCAGCAAGAAAATTCTTCCCGAACTAAGAAGAGTTTCGCAAATTTGGGTGCCGCTAGAACACTTTGGAGACGGGTTTGGGTAGAAAGAATGTGGAGAAGTCACTTCTGGTATTCCAAAGCCGGTTCACCCCACTGTTGAATACCGCATCTCCTAAACAACTGGCGAAAGTGGACCCTGCCGGCCGGGTGCAGGCCTGGCCGCCCAACTCCGCAAGTGTTTGCAGAGAGCACTGCGCTCCTTTTGCAGATTGAAAACGAATGGGTCCTTGCCCCGCATTACTTCTTGGGGTGGGAGATGTTGGGGGTTCGGGATCCCGGGACGCATCAAACGAGTCTGCGGAGATCCGGGATGGGGTGGGGCAGCCGACCCCAGGCGCCCGGAGCAGGGCGGCGAAGAGGCCGGTCCTTACCTTCCAGCGGAAACCCGCTGCGTGGATAGTTCTGCCCCGGGCCGGGCCGCATCATCCTGGGCACAGCGCCGGCCAGCGTGGTCATCCTGGGGGCAGCGTCTCTCGGAAATTATATCCAGGTAAAGGCGAAACCAAGAAACTAGCGCGGCGCGGCAGGCTACCCTCGGGAACTCTCCAGAGCGTAAAGAGCTCCTCCCCAAAAGGACAGGAGGGAGCGGGAGAGACACAGGGAGGGGAGTCCTGAGGCTCGAGAAGGAACCGGCGGGGAGGCCCCAGACTCCAGGATCCCAAGCCCAGGACGGAAAAGTTTGGTACGAATCTGGGCGAACAGCCCCGCAGCTGGGGGCGCTGGAAAGGGGGCTCAGAGTGCCGGGACTAGCGAGGGAGGGGGTGAACGCGAGCGCGGCCAGAGTCTCCTCCCGTCGTGACACTGAATGCAGGGATTCGGGCTAGGGAGCATTTATTAGTTCTTTCACCCAAAGCTTGGTCAGGAGCCCTGAGCTGCGATTGGCCGACGGGGAGACCGTCCCGGGTGGCGGAGACAAGCGCTGATTGGGCGACAGCAGTCACTTTCTCTTCCCATCCTGGACTGTTCCGAGGCCTCCGCCGGCCCCAAGAGGGACCCGTGCAACCCGCCTTCCCCGAGAGAGAAGGGTGGACCGGTGGAAACTGGGAGAGACAGCCCCAGCGTGATGAGAGCCTCCAAGAATGGAGAGGAGTTTCTGACCCTCTCTGTGCGTCTCTGATCTCTCCTTCTCCTCCGTTAATTTTGTGTCTCTGTCTCTGTCTCTGCGTGTATGCCTTTCTCCATCTCCGACTCTGTTCCGTTCCCTCATTCTGTCTCCCTTAAGTCTCCGTTTTACCACCTGTGGGTCTCTCTGGACTTACTGCCGCTGGAGGGGGCGCAATTCTAGTAAGCAATTATGGGAACCCGAGATATTCAGCTTTCCTTTCTCCGGTCTGCCACTGCCACTTAACCAGGACCTGTTATGGGGTCCCCCCCCCGCGTGTGGCTCCTTTCAGGAAGAGTCCGGGGTGTGCCGATAATGTTCCTTTGTCTTCTTAGTCTGGGGTGGGGTGTAGGTGGGATACCTCGAATGGTAGGCAGACACTTCTGGGCCTTAACCTGTTAGTTGAAGAAGGGGAGCAGGGGTAAGGTCATCTCCTTTTCTTGATTTAAAAACCCTTCTGGGAAGCTGGGTCTCTAAATTTCCACGTAGGGATCCCTGATGAAGAGATGCATCTACGTTAAAGTTTTGCCCGGCTGCAGCGTTTGTTCTCAGGAATTTATTATGGTATTCAGACTAAACTGCTGGAAAAATAAAAGGAACGAAGTCTTGGCTAGGAGCTGAAGTGTCCCCAGCAGGATATGACGCCAGGAGTGTCGTAAAGACTGTCTGTCCTTAGAGAAGGTACCATTGTGCATAGCCTTTTATTTATAACTTGGTAAGTGCCAGCGAACTCTCCTCCTTTACACCCCCAAGTGCCAGCCCCGCGCTCTGGCCCGCGCTTTATTCGCTCAAGTCTATTCAGGGACTGTCACTCTGGGGCCGGGAGGTATTCAGGGCCTTAATCAATCAAAAGGATGAGAATCAGGCAGGTTTTTCCCTTTGAAATAATGGGAACAATGACTTCTGGGCTTCAAGTTCCCCCTTTTCCTTTCACAATTTTTGAATTTTTCCTGCCCTGGAGTTCTCCATCCCCTCTCTGTCCCCCTCCTCCACCTCCTTTGACAGTTTTGACGTGTAGTCACCGCCTGCCCCATCCTCCTTGCCCACCACCTAATTAAAGCAAACTGGAAGGCAGGATTGGAAGGAAATAAAGTTTAGCTGCTCAACAACTCAAGAGTTGGCCCTTTAAATACCCACTCCTAGTGGGGGAAAACAATCTTTCTCTTAGGTCTGATGTCAAAAGGCTTCCTTGACCTGGGAGAATCCAAGACCGGCCTCTGGAGGCTCCAGAAAAATGTCTGGACCCCTCTCTCCAACTACCCACCCTTGGGGAGGGGCCTGGGCATTCATAGTATAAAGCAGAGAGGCAGCTTGGGGTGGAGCCCTTTTAACCTAGTTTTGCATAAACTGATTCAGTTTGTCCAGGGGAAAACTTTTGCATTTCCTTCTTGAAGATTGGGGTGACCAAAATCTGTCCTTATTTCCTAAACTACTTCTCCTAGATATCATCTGAAAAGCTAGATTTTTTTTTTAAATTTCTGAGTTTTCTGCTTCCAGAGGTGAAGCAGAGCCTACCCAGCACTTTCTAGGGAAATTGGTATTTGTTGGAGGAGGGAATACCTAAATTGTATTTAAAGAGGGTGAATACAGGGCTCAACACTCAGTTACAAGGAACCCAAATACCTGTGGTGAGCAATTTTAAAACCTTTAAGGCTGAGACTTATTTGTTTTTGAGCCAAAGCTCCAACTCCAAACCCTCACAGCAGCGTTGACCTGGTGCCCTCAAGCTCTGAAGCCCTGTTCTCACCCTCCAGCAACAGCAGAACTAGGTAGGACCCGACCTACCCAGCTTCCAAACTCCCTTGTGCACCTCAACAGAGGTGCTGCCAGTTAAACTGGCTTATGAGTGCCCATAAATTGCAGTCCAGTGGTGCATTAATAAACTAATAGCCACTTGATATCAAAATGTGCAAATGGAAGCCTCAGGGATGTGTGAGGGTTGAGGGCCTGAAGCTCCTGGGAGGAAATTTGACCCATTTTTTTTTTCTCCTTTTCAGCTTTTCCTCCAGCCCGGCACTGTGAAGTTAATAAGCAGCCACAAGATTACCTTGTCCCTTCTCTACCCTGCGGAAACAGGAGATGGGGGATTGAGGGAGTACCCTGAAGCTGGAACAACTAGGCCACTTCCAAAAACCTCAGAAAGCCAATTTCCTGTGCTCAGTGGTGTAGTAGACCAGGACAGTGATGTTGACTGAGGTTCCTCTGCCACCAGCTGCCAGATCAAACCAAACCCAGAGACTGGGACACTGCAGAACTCTTCCCCAACAGATTGCAGGAGGCCTGGTGATTCCTGCTTTGCTAGCAGCTTCAAAGGATGCACCCGGATTCCGTGCTTCAGCGGCTTTCTCTACCTCCCAGGCCCGGGCCTTTCCCTTCTTTCCAAAGTCACTTAGGAAGCCAAAGCAGCCCCATCCACCTCCCTACAGCTGGAAGGGAATGTCCCCTGAACCACGAAGTCCTGGTGCCCAATCTGGCACAGGAGCTAATTGGCAAAAGAGTGACTCAGCGGTGGGGCTTGGAAGAGAGCAGCCAGCATTCTAACGCCCTGAACCCAGCTTTGGGAAGCAACATCATTTCCCCAGGCCAACAAATTACCTAGAAAGCATCTCGGGTGTCCCTAGGACAGTTTCAAATGATTGTATCAACCACTTGTGCTCTCTGTACATGTGTAAAATGAAACCAGGACCTTGAGGACGACAGTAGAATAATTAACAACAGCAAAAGTAACTTGCTGCCTCTTCTGCTCCTTCGCAGAGGAACTTTAGGTGAAATTGGTAGAGGGCTAGCTGTCCAGACTTGGGTGCACCTTCTGGAGGTTCTTCCTCCCGAGGGTTTGGATGTGTGGATCTACATTCCTATCAGTTGGAAGGCTTCAGTTTGGGCTGCTGAACACCCTTCTGTGAGCAGCCTCTGCAACCAGGGACCCCCGCACATGAGTTTAGTGGCCAAGAGCTTCTCACGACCTCAGAAAAATGGCCTCACTTTCAGCCAAACAACAAAGGTCTTAAGAGGAAATTATGATCTATGCAAAATAATTTCCCTGACCTAGTGACCCTGTGTGTGTGTGTGTGTGTGTGTGCGCGCGCGCGCGCGCGCGCGCGCGCATAGTAAGGTAGTGGCAGGCCTTTTCCGGCAGGGTCCAGAGGGCTGAGCTCTGGGAATTTGGCTCCACTGCCAGCAAAGTGCCTGGGCCTCCTTCTCAGCACCCGGCGTGAAGTGGCGAAAACCTCCATCCCACGGAAAGTCCTCACAGGGAGGAAATTAAAAACCTTAGGTTCCTGATCAGGAATTTCTGGGCTGGACGTTCTGGTACCGATTGGTGAATGTGCGGATTAAACTCTTGCCGCCACCGCTACAGCAACCGTCATTAGGACCCCCGCAGTTATTCGTCAAAAGCTTTGGCGCCGCAGTTCTCAGTATCAGAAAATCCGTGGGGTTGAGCTCAGATTTAGGAACTGCATGAAGATCTGCACGCCGGCCGTCGGAGCGGGGCGTGGGCCTGCCACGGTGAGTTTGCCCTGGCCCCTGCAGCGGTGGGAGCCGCCGGGAACCTGTGAGCCGGTTCTCAATAAAGTACATATGGTTTGTGAAAGAGAAAGGAAAAGAGGAAAAGAAAAAGCAGAGAGGGGGAGAAAAGCCATGTAAAAAATATATTGAAAGGCGGTGAAGGAAGCAGAGAAGGATGTCACAGCAACTGGTGTCCGACTGCAGCTGTTTATGCAACCAAGAAAGACAAAACTCCGGAGCCGATTCTCTAGGGTAAAAGCATCTTGTAATAAATAAATAACAAATAAAATAGTCCTCTCTGCAAGACTTGCTAAGAGTATGTTGGGGAGGAGATTTTAATATTCAAAGAGGAAATTAGGGAACTGCTCTAGTGCGTGTCTGGTGGGAAACGTGGGTGCCGGATCTCCCAGGGAAAGACCTGCTGCATTTGAGAGAGTCAATTAAGGGCCTTCCTTAGACTGGGGCTGGCTGGTATTGGGGGCAGCTTGGATCTTGGGTAAGGGGAATATTCTAATCTGCTAGAGGCCTGCGGAGGGTCTGACATAGGGGGCGAGAACAAAGCTGGGGGAAGTGATTGAGGACTTCCTGGGTTTGAGGAGGAGAGGTTGTAGACCTCTGTAGCAAACAGGTAGGCAAATGACCCTATCCAGAAGCTCCAGCCCTACGTCACCGGCACTCCAGAGAGTTGGAACTGTGTGCCTCCCTCCAGGGTCTGGAGGAGTAATGCGGGGCAGAGGTGTGATGGAGTGGAGGTTGGGGTTCATAGGCATTTCGCTTGGATCTGGTCTGGCAGCTTTTCTCTCACTCTGCGCGACCGGGGTGCCAGATCCGGCGGCACAGTGAACTGCCACCGCTTTCTCAGCCTGGATTTCTTCAACCCTTGCAGGAATTTCCCTCTGAAATGGACTTCAGAGGAAGGGATGGCGAGTGGCTCTAAGGAGCTAGAAAGAGAAACTTGGAAGAGGAATTTTCAAAACCCCGTCTCCCCGCAGAGCCTGGACGCAAGCCACGTTCGGGTCACCAGAGTGCAAGGCGACAGACTGCGAGTGTGCCCGGCACCCGCGGTTCTCCGCTTTTAAAGGCACGCCTTGAACTGGAGACTACGCAATCAACTGAGCGAACTAAACGCAACAGGTGGAGTAGGCACGGTTTCCAGGGGCCATGCTAGACGTGATCCGGTCAGAGACCCACGGAGCGCCGGCCTGGGATGCCAGTGAGATACCAGAAGCACGCTGCGGACATCTGCTTTCCTGAGAACCCTGTTCCTGCCCCTCGGTCCCCAGAGAGCATACCATGCTTAAACCAGAGGAAAGGACTTACCCAAGTTATGGACACATCCTCTTTTGACTCCAGCGCCCTTTAAAAGGGCAGGGTGGGGGGCAGTGGGGGAGGGGAAGAAGGAAGGAAAAAAGAAGCTCTCCCCGACTTCACCAAGCCAGGATTCCTCAGCCCTTGACTCTCTTACATTATTTCCTTCCTAGGCAAATTTTTTCTCTATTTCCCATCACCCAAGAAATAACCGACTTCCTTTTTAAATGATCTTTGTCCAAACGAAACTTTAAAACTGTGGTGGGCTTTAGGGAGGGATACGGGAGAATAATTTTGATTCAGAAGCTTAGTGGAAGAACCATAAGGAGAAATTCTGCAAAGATGAAAACTGACCGTCTTGGACAAGGAAACCCATCTAAAGGAGCCAGCGAGCCGGTGATTTAGCTGCCTGAAGCAGATCCCAGGCTAACCCACAGCCCTCACTGAGACATCTTCCAGAAAGCTCTTCCGGGTTCACTGGTGGCCCTAAGTACAGGTCACCCTGGAGGTCTTGCTTCTTTGTCCCCCCAAAACTTCATGAGGGTTATCCCTGTCCCCTACGTTCAGCACCCATCCCCGGCCAAGAGTTAAGACAAGTAGCCCCAAGAGGCATTTCAGAAAGCCTTTCTTCTTTTCTTTTCCAAATGAAATCTAATACTATCTGGCTGCAAAAATATATATCACCGACCCTGAGTCTGAAAGATTAACATTTGGATATGTAAGAAATTTAATCTGCATGGCTAATTGATTCTCAGCGTATCAGTTTAAAGGATAAAGATCGATATCTGTATGATGGATATTGTATTAATAGGGACATAAATAAAGGCTGAAGAGTCGTTACCGAAACCTTTGAAGCCACTTCCTGGCTCTCTGAGACTTTCACCCCCTACCTCCTGCAACGGACCATCCCGGCTCCTGCGGTGTTGGAAGCACTTGGTTCTCTTGCTCTGGGTGCAAGTGGGGAAATCTACAGTTATTAAGGCGAGTTTATTTTATTGCTGCCATGCTCAAGGGAGAGGCAGCACCTTTTCCTCTGGGTTGACACGAGTGGATGGAAGGAAGGAGCTATTGGTGTTTTATTATTATTTAGGGGGAGGTGCTAGGAACCAAACCCAGGGCCTCTCTCAAGCTAAGCAAACATTCTAGCACTGAGCTATTTCCCCAACCTGAGAAGGTGTAATTTCCATAAAATTCAACACACTCAGATATTTAGATCCATGGACATTTCAACTCTCAGGAGACAGGTTCCCCAACTTCCTGGGTATGCCTTTGGCCTTAGGGACAAGGAACTAACGCTTCCTTCCACCTAGCTGCGGGTTCCCAGAGGACACCTCGTGGAGTGGGTGAGCTGGGCTTCTAGAGACGGCCTAGCATAAGGGGATAGAAGACCCAATAGGGACCCTGTGGATCGCTTTTTGAGCAGCTGGGGGCCTCTCTTAAGCCCGGATAGGAACGGAGGGAATTGGGGGAGGCGGGGTGAGCCCCGGGTTGTTCAGCCTCCGAGACGTCGACTGAGCGAAGGAAACCAGAAGGGGTCACTTGATTGGAACAAGACTGCCTCAAGCTGGTGGTTGCCAATCAGTCTTAGGTCCCAGTGACTGCCTCCAGTGAGGAACCGGAGCAAGGGAATTTTCCAAATGCAAATAAATCACCCTTCGTACCTCGCTTCTCCATTCATTAAGAGGGACGTTTCGACAAAACGAGTGTAATCTTTATTAATTACGCATCCCTCAGCGCGCCTCTCGCATCAATCACACCAAAGCGAAAGTACTGGGGGGCAGGCGTCTAATTCGCTCCCGGAGCGCGTTTGTGCAGGAACCCAGGTGCCAGCGCTTCCACTACCTTCACCTTTCTGGGTTCTTCACGCAGTGGCGGCCAGTGAAGACACGATTCGCAAGACCCACCCGGCGGGGAGACCTTTCTAGAAAACTGGAGGGTCGGCCCCGACGGCTCCCACAGCTCGGATCTGGCCCCCCAAAGCCTTCCATTCTTGAATGTCCCTTATTTGGGCAGGCTCTCGGGTATATACACGCAGAAACTCGCACACAGACTCAAGCCTCCTTCCTCGGCTCTTCGCCATTCGCTTCTGGGCTGGGTCTGGCGAGTTCAGCTCCCAGAGGTCTTCTAACTTTGGATGCCCCAGAGAGAGCCTGACAGTTCTTCGAAACCCAGGCTGCACAGCGATCCTGGGAGACTGTCTTTGGGGTGAAGTGACAGGAGGAGGCAGAAAACCCAGGGCAATCGCACCGAGGACATTTAGAAAAATTACCCAGGCGAGTGAAGTGAGGAAGACCTTAGAAGCTGTTCAGGCGGTCAATCCGCTCTGGTCTCCAAGGGTGCACTAGGAAAGCCCGCTGCGCAGGTGCGTGTGTTGGAGACACTGGGCGGGGCGGGGGGGGTACTCAAGTGCTTGGCAGAGGGACTCGAGAAAACTCGCAGATTCCAGGTTTGGCGTGAGATTAAGAGGGGTGTTAAATCCGGGATACTTGTCCGCGGAAGGCAGGGACCCTGGATGCTCAAGGGCAAGCGCCCTGGAGGAGAGTCCAGTGCAGCCACTCCTGCCAGGTGTCACTGCTTGGCCTGAACTTAGCCCCTACACCCTCCCCTTCACTTTCAACACCATGCTAACAGGTCCCGCCTACCCCTTGCCGTCAGCTACAACCATGGTCTGAGATTCCTCCGGTTGAGACTCTTAAAAACATTCTGTGAATTTAAAGGGGTGGGGCAATTCAAGGCCCAACCCCACGAGGACAACCGAAGCTCTACCAGATGAGGTGGGAGCTGCTCTAGCTCTCTGGGTCTGAGCTAGGAAGGAGGATCGCTGAGGAGCACCGAGTCCTCTCCTAGTGTGCAGTTCTGGTTTTTCAAGCCAGTTATAAACGCTGGACCAGCCCAGCTTCGGAAGTCTGGCCCTCAACCGATCCCTGTGCTGAAGGTCTGGCCTGGCCGCTCTTGCTTCGTTGGTTCTTGGGCCCAGGGCTTTCGGGGCTACCCCACGGAGGCCTCATACTCTGGGCCGCTCTAGAGTGCACTGCTGGGAGCTTCCCATCCCGAGCGAGCGCACCGTCTGGGGAAACCTACAGAGGCACTCCTGCGAGTTCGTGCTGAAGCGCTGCTTTGGTCCTCACTGCTTTCGGCAGTGGCCGGCAAGGGCACTACCCTCCTGTCTTTAGCAGTGCCTGGAGCACCGCGCTCTTTCTCACTCCTTTCTTGGTGCTGGGGCAGGACACAATCCATTGCTGGTATTCTCCCATCTGTCAGTCATTCCTCTACCACCACCAAAAGCTCTCATTACGGGCTCAGACTCATCTGCTCACAGGTGACCTCCCGGACCTGAGGCAACGGCATTTCTAGATAGTCATCTGGTGGTTGTA
The DNA here is from genome assembly GCA_004027875.1 of Aplodontia rufa. Lineage (NCBI taxonomy): Eukaryota > Metazoa > Chordata > Mammalia > Rodentia > Aplodontiidae > Aplodontia > Aplodontia rufa. Next base: position 16,447 of record PVKS010037849.1, read on the forward strand.
TTCCCTCCGCTCCACCGCTGGCTGATGGGTGGAGCCTGTCCTCAGGCTTCCTCCCCAGAGTTGATAGCAGGGCTGACACACACAGCCTTCCATTCATCCCACAAATACTGAGTTTCCACTACCTACTGCCTACTGTTCCAAGGGCTGAAGCTACACCAGAGAGCAAAAGAGACCATAGTCCTTCCTCCCTGGCCCAGCTGACATTTGGTTCCAGAAAATCATATATATATATATTCGCATATATATATGAATGATATAGCACATACATGCACAACATACACATATATACAACATACAACTTGTGGGAAAATCGGTTGCATGGCTCAGACTGAGCCCTAGAGAGGCACAATGAAGTTGGGAATGGGAGGGTGTGGAAGGCTGGACTGGAGGCTGGAGGCTTTGCTCTTTCAGCTATGGAGGTCTGGGCAGGCTCTGGAGAGGTAGCTTCTTGCTGCAGAGGAAGGGGGATGGAAAGAGACTTGCTGAAAGAAGGGCAAGGGGAGGAGAGACAGAAGAAACCAAATGTTTGTAAGATACTTTAGGGAAGGGAACACCTACAATATAGCTGGTAACCTGAGGTCCAGGAAAACTTGGGCAAGGACTTGGTAGCCAAACAAGCAGTTAGCACCCCCACCCCAGATGGATTTAAGCCCAGATCCTGGGGCTTTCAGGAGCAGAGTGTCAGATCACTCTGGGTAGGGGAAATCAGAGAAACTTTCTGACTTCAAAAAACTGAAAGTATACTTAGAATGGATAGTTTTAGAGACAGGAAAAAGAATATTACTAAAAAAAGACTACTCTAAACTGAAATAGGGGAGAGAAGATGTGAGGGAGTGAGGGAGATGGAGATGAAGAGATGGAGAAAAAGAAACTCATTTGTAAGATATTTCTGATGAAATAATTCCTAACTGATGTCCCTCACAGAATCATACTTATGAATTATGTCCCTCACTATTCATACTTATGAATAACTATGTTTTATTTGAAGGACACATTGGCCCTGGAAGAAGTTATCTCAATCCCATTTCATTACTCCAGAAGATGTGAGCATGGGGGGAGATACTTTTATATCTGGAGGCAGCAGGCTAGAGGAGGCTAGGGTGAAGGAAAAGACCCTAGGAGGGCAAATGTAATAGTTACGGTCATACTGTGCACTGGGCACCCTTACTTTGACTTAAGAATAAAGTGATTTGGTTTGTTCTCAGGATTTAAAGATTGGCCTATTTTTAAAATAAAGTGAAATAAAGGTTGGGATTTGCCAACTCACATGGTGTGAAAGTGCACAGTCGGTCGTGGAAGAAATGGGGCACTGAATAACTCCTTCAAAACAGAGGTTATGGAAGTGCCAGGATAGGGCTTGGGAAGATGTCAGCACCTTCATCCCAACACCACTGTTAAGCCATCTCACCTGTCACCTGCTCCTGTCTCACTCCAATGGACTTCTCCAATGGCATAGAGCTCAGAGAGCCTGGCACTCTTGTTCCAGTTGCATGTGTTCCCCACACTGATAAGAGAAATATGCTATCTCCAGAGAAACTAGTATGTGGTGGCAATAGAACTTAAAAGATCAATGGTAAATTATAATAGCAACAAATATATTTATTGATTGCTTAGTTTATGCTGGCAATATTCTCAGTATGTTATAAAGATTCAGCTACTGCTCAAAACAGCTACTTAAAAATGAAGATAAGGGCAAACACGGTGGCACAAGCCTGTAATCCCAGAGACTTGGGAGGCTGAGGCAGGAGTTCTAGGCCAGTCTCAGCAATTTAGTGAGACTCTCAACAATTTAGCAAGGCCCTGTCTCAAAAATATAAAAGGGCTGGGGATTAGCTCAGTGGTAAAGTGGGCCTGATTAGTGCCCCAGTAGAAAAGAAGAAGGA
>PVKS010037850.1:0-18338 GCA_004027875.1 Aplodontia rufa
CCTCCTCGAGGCTGGTTCTTCCTGCTGGGCGGCCTCAGGCAAGCAGCTCACCTCTCCAAGCCTCAGTTTCCTCGTCCAGGAAACGCGGTGGCGCTCCTCACTTGGCTTAGAGCTGATGGCACCACTGCAGAAGTGGCCCTGCAGCACTGTCACATCCAGGGGAAACAGGCAGCCACGAACCAGAGCTTCAATGTCCCGACCCCACGTAGAACAACGCAGGCGGGATCAAGTTTAATAACGCATCTTGTTTAGCCACCATTTCAACATTTCATCAGAATCTTGATTTTTAGAATATTTTTCGGGCGTGGAAGCCAGGACCTCAGGCATGATAGGCTCTGCCACTAAGCTGCTTCTCCAGTCCTTTTTATTTTATTTTTGAGACAAGGTCTAGCTAAGTTACTGAGGCCAGCCTCAAACTTGCAATCCTCCTGCCTCCGCCTCCAGAGGCACTGAGATTACAGGCATGAGCCCCCCGCACGTGGCTGAAAGTCCTTGATGAGACACTCCATTGCCTTTCACTCCTACTAGATCTTTGAAATCCAGTCTGTTACTACATCTATGGCCCAGCCCAATTTGACTCAGCCCCATGTCAAAGTTTCAAAGATCCTTCCAGCCAACGGGGTCAAGGATGACTTCAAGCCGAGCAGCCGCTCCGGGGGCTGTGTGCCTGGTGTTGATCCAGTGCTCTGGCTTCAGAGTCCACCCCTGAGACAGACTGACGGCCAGAGCCCAGAGAGGCAGAAAGGAGACAGCTGCAGGGTCCATAGTGAATGAGAGTGGAAAGAGCGAGGAAGGGATCCTGGGGCGGGCGATGGGGAGCAGGGGTGAGGAAGCTATGGCCAGCCTCCAAGCTAGAGGCGGTGGCCTGGACAAGCTGAGTTAGAAAAATGATCAGCGCGGTGGATTTGACATGTGCTGAATCGAACCTCATGAAACCGCCACTTTAATAAGTTGAAACGGTCGAAAATTAGGAATTTCATGCCTCAACGTAATATCGAGGGAGTATTCTTGCTTGAAGCTCAAGGATCGAGCTCGGTTTCTGAGGGATCTGTGCCCACGAGAGTTCTGCCAGGAAGGCTGTGACTCAACCTCCGCCCAAAGCATCAAGGGCCCGGAGAGGCTGAGTGATTTTCTTGGGGGTCACACAGCCCGGAGGGGAGAGGGGCTAAGCTGTTGCCCAGAGACCCCGCCGCTCCGTCTCGCGCCCGGCTGGCTTGTGTTGATTGTCCCCGCGTGGCGCCCGGAAGCGACCCTCAGTAAACAAAGCCGTGTGTGGGCGCAGCCTCAGCTGCCCCGGGCGCACTGTCCAGCCTGAGGGGGGCGGGGGAGGAATGTTGTGAATGAACCCAGGGCCCGCCCCGAAACTCTGCAGAAGGGAGCCACCGCAGGGGTTCTCCAGACCCGATTGGCCTCCAGCGCCCCGTGATTGACAGCGGCCCTCGCTGAACTCTCTGATTGGGTGGGCACGAAAAAACTGGCACCGCAATTGTCCAATGAGCAGTGGCATCCAGGAGACGGGTCCGGAGTCGCAGCCAATGACAGTAAAGGGCCGCGAAGGCCGAGGGGGGGTCCAATCCGGACAGGCGCCGGGGGCGGGACAACGGCGGTGGATAAAGCGGCGGCCGAAGAAGCTTCATTGTTGTGAAGAGTCTTAAAGGGGCCGCATCACCCGGCCGGCCCGGCGCAGGGCGGGGTGGGTGCGGCTGGGGTCCCCGGGAGGCCAGGAGCAGAGCAAGGACAGGAAAGCGGACAGGGACCGCGGGCGCCGGCGAAGCAGAGTGGGCATCGGACAGACCCCCGCTCCAATCAGGCCCCGCCCCGGCCCCGGCCCGGCCGATGGACCCCCCTGCGGCCAAGCGGAGCCGGGGAGCCCCCGCGGGACCGGAGGAGCGAGATGCCGGGGCCGGGGCCGCGCGAGACCGGGGCCGACCCGAGGCGCTGCTGGACCTCAGCGCCAAGCGAGTAGCCGAGAGCTGGGCCTTCGAACAGGTGACCGAGGGGGGAGGGGAAGGGAGGGACGCGCCCCCAGCTCTGTCCCAACATCGCTTCTCCCCCTGCCCAGCCCAGAGACTCCCCGATCCGAGACTCCGCCTGGGCTCGCACCCCGTGGACCCCTGCACACTGCCCGAAACGCTGCCTGTCCTCCCGGCTGCTCTTCCAGCCCTGAGACCCACCCTCCGCCCCTTCTCGCCGCCCCTGCCCGTCAGCGCCCCAGATCCCGCACGGGGCAGGCACTTCCTTCTCCTTGTCCCCGGGATCCACTCCCACGCCCTCCCCAACCCCGATACCCCTTTTCCCACTTCATCCTCACCCCATTCAGACCTCACTCCTCTCTCACACTCTTTAACAAATGCTCCCACTTGGGGACACTCCGGATTCCCAGGTCTTAGACCTAGAGGCCCATACTTCCCCTTCCTGCCCTCCAGATCCCAGCTCAGGACACCCCCCTTCTACCCCCATCCGTGCCCTCCAGTCTTCCGAACCCACCCTGCCTTTGGGGACCTCCTGTTCTCCGTATCCTTCCACCTGGGGCTGCCCAGGCCCCCTGGCTGGCAGCGAGGATTACTCAAGGGGTCCTTCCCCTCCCCCACCGAGCTCCCCAGTCCTTCCGGGAGGGAGGGGGATGGAGCCAGGCAGAACTCGGTGGAGGTGGTACCTGCACAGGTGCACCAGGATCCCCACCTCTGTGGCTTCTGGGGGCTCCTCCAAGACCCTTGAAGTCCCCCTTCTCCTGGAGCGGAGATGTGCCTGGACCTCACACCATAGGCAGCCCCCATAGGCTCTGCCCTCTGTCTGACTTTGGGGACATTCTTTGCTCCTTGTCCTCTCCTGAGTTAGGACTGATGGGTTTGGGCCAATTGTAGATGGAGTAGGCTCTGATTCATGGTCCGGAAAATCCCTCCTTAGTCATCTGCCAACTGTCACTGGGCCAGTCACTGGCTCTCCCACTTCCCCCAGAAACATACACAGGAGGCAGGCTAAGGGCCCTTACTGTGTGGGAGGTACACAGAATAATTCTAAAACCATCTCTTAGGGCTCCCCTTGTACTGCCCTAGCCAGGCCAGGTGCTAGGAAAGTTCTTCTGTAACCCTTTAGGAGTTGTTGTTCTCACTTTGAGGAAACTGGGGCACAGAGAGGTTGAGAAACTTGCCCAAGGTTGCCCAGCCTGTGACTAGAAACCCATATTGGAACCCAGGCTCAACAAGCTGTTTCATTGCTGGGAGTCCACAGAGGTGGCTAAGGCTCCCCTCCCCTCCTAGGGAGGGCTTAGAGAGAGAGGAGCCTGAGGAATGGAGCCTGACCTAGGAGTTGAGGCTTACCAGCTTGGGGCCTCAGACTCCTCAGCTGCAGGGCAAAGTTTTGGTCTCAACTCATCAGGGTGGGGCAAGGACTAGGGGAAGCATTTAAGGTGGACTAGGAAAGGCACCCTTGATCATCCTTCTTACCTTTGTCCAACGTCCTCATCTCCAGAAGCCTGGGAGGTGGGAGAATCCTATACCAGCACCCAAAGACCTGGAATTCAGGAGGGAATCTGTAGAAAGTTCTAGAATGCTAAGGACAGCGGCATTATTTTTTAAACACTTCATTTACATCCATTAATGCTGTTTTTTGTCGTGGTGGCTGTGGTTTTGTCTGTTGTTTTGAACTGGAGTGGAACCCAGGGGCTCTTTACTGAGCCACATCCCCAGCCCTTTTGATATTTTATTTTGAGACAGGGTCTTGGGAAGTTGCTGAGACTGGCTTTGAACTTACCATTCTCCTGCTCCTGTCTCTGAAGCTTTTTTTTTTTAATTTTTTAATTTTTATTAAGAGATGGGGCCTCAGGGGTGGAGCGGTGGCTCAGCTGTTACAGCGCTTGCCTGGCGTGTGCAAGGACATGGGTTCGAACCCCAGCACCATGTGCACGATAAAGTGTCAGAGCAACGAAAGCCATGTGAAAAACTAAATAAAACTGATTGTCTCTCTCTCAAAAAAGAAAAAGGAGAGAGAGGGAGATGGGGCCTTGCTGTGCTGCTCTCAGGCAAGCAGCCCTCCAGCCTCAGCTCCTCAAGTCACTGTGACAACAGGCAGCCTGGCTCACCTGCGCAAACTCAGTCCTCCCAGTCCTTAGGAGGTAGTTCCTGTCCACACCTCTGTTTTATACTTGGGGAAACTGAGGTTTGGGAGGCCAAATGACTCACCCAAGGCCATGGTGCCCTCCCCGCAGGTGGAGGAGCGCTTCTCCCGGGTCCCAGAGCCGGTCCAGAAGCGCATCGTGTTCTGGTCCTTTCCCCGCAGCGAGCGGGAAATATGTATGTACTCGTCACTGGGCTACCAGCCTCCGGAGGGCGAGCAGGACGCCCGGGTGCCCTTCACCCGCGGGCTGCACCTGTTGCAGAGCGGGGCCGTAGATCGCGTCCTGCAAGTGGGTGAGTGTGGGTCCCCAGGTCGGAGCCCAGCGGGAGGTGTGGCCAGCGGGTGGGGGCAGGGGTGAAGGCGAAGCCTCCAGAACTTAGGCTTTGAGGCCCAGGTAAGGTCAGAATCCTAGGCCAGCTGGGAGATGGGGGTGGGGTGAGCTGGGCGTTGGGAGGGGGAACCCCCAGACCTAGGCACCGGGCCCAGGTAAGGGCTGAGTGCAGAGGTGACAGTGACCCTAGGTCCTGGGCAGAGGGCCGCTGGAGGGGTTGGGAATGGAGCTTGCAACATGGTGGTGTAGTCTCAGACCTCCGGCTTCCGGCCCAGGTGGGCTTGGGCTGCAGTTGAAAGGTAGACCTCAGGAGGCTGAGCTTGGGAACAAGGGAGGACGCAGGGGTCAGAGAAGTTCCCAGGGGGATCCAGCAATAACGATGCAAAGTTTAGAGCCAGAGCTAAGAACGATCCTGACCTCAGACAGCTGGGCACAGGTGAGAGGCAGACACAAAGAGGCAGAGCAGCGGTGAGAGATGGCCTCAGCAGAGGCCCAGGTGGAGGCTGGGATTACAGGTTAAGAGCCCAGTGGTGACTGTGGTTCACAAAGAACCAGAAGAGAGGAATTCAGTTTCCAAGCACAAGAAATGGTCAGCACTAAAGAAGCAGGAAAGGCCAATTAGCCTGATTCGGTCATCACAGGCTGTGTGCGCGCGTGGAGTTATCACACCGTGCCCCATAAATGCATATGATCGTTATGTGCCAATTAAAGAAACCATTAAAACTTCCCATCACAAAAAAAGAAAAAAGGTTTAGGGCCATCGTGGAGGGATAGTCTCAGACCTAGGGCAGTGGGACTTAGGTAGGAATGTAGAATAGATATGAGAGACAGTCAGACCTCAGGCAGCGGGGCCTAGGTGAGGCTTGGAGGCACGGGTTTAGGGCTGGAGGTGGAAACTGATCCTAGACCTCAGGTAGTGGGGCCTACAAGGGGACTGTTGGAGTTTGTGCCAGAAAACAAGCACAACCTGGCTCTCCAGACTTCCAGATGGAGCTCCTGGGGCTCCCTCAGCCTCATCCCCCTTACCTGGACAGCGCCAGCCAGCCACGGGCTCCTGGCCACCTCCGGTATGAGGAAGCCACCTCTCTGCATGACGCAGGTTGTGCCCGAGCTGCTCAACCAGTCGGATGAGCCCAACAGACACCTGGGCTGCCCAGGAGCCAGGGAGTGGCAGGGGGCACAGGGGTGATCTGGACCCTGGCCTCCCACATCAACTCCTGGTCCTCAAGGGTCACAGACCTTTGGCATCCCAGGAAGTCCTAAAGCCCAGGCCGTACCCATGGCAACCCGAGGACTGAGGGCCATGTTGAGCATCGGGGCGTGATGATACCGTTTGTCCTCAGAATAAGAGCAAGGGCTCACGCAGGACTTCGTTCTACACCAAAGTGGATTAGCTTGTTTAATTTTCATCACAGCTACAGGAGGGTGTCATTCTTCCATTTGGACACATGGGGAAACTGAGGCACAGGCAGGCTGTGTCGCTCAGCTGGGCTTTGTGTGTGAGTCTTGCTGTGCACTGTGGACAGTGCCACCTGTCCCTGGGGTGACACGGCCTAGACCCTAGCCTCTGCTCTTAGGGTTCCACCTGAGTGGAAACATCCGGGAGCCCGGGGGCCCAGGGGAGCCAGAGCATCTCTACCACGTCTCCATCAGCTTTGACCGTTGCAAGATCACATCTGTGAGCTGCGGTTGTGACAACCGAGACCTCTTCTACTGCGCCCACGTGGTGGCCCTCTCGCTGTACCGCATTCGGCATGCCGGCCAGGTGGAGCTGCGGCTGCCCATCTCGGAGACCCTCTCTCAAATGAACCGGGACCAGCTGCAGAAGTTCGTGCAGTACCTCATCAGCGCCCACCACACCGAAGTGCTGCCCACCGCCCAGCGCTTGGCCGACGAGATCCTCCTGCTGGGCTCTGAGATCAACCTGGTGCATGGTGAGGGCGGCCTGGGAGCCGGTGGGCAGCCAGGCTCCAGCTCACGGCCATTGCTCACTGTGCTCCGGGCATTTGCCCTGGAGCTCTTGGCCCCCTTGCTTGGTACAGGAAGTGGGGAAGGAGCACCTTTCATAGCATGCGTGGTGAGGTCACATGCCTAGTGAGTGACAGGCCCTGGGACAGATGAATGGTCAGAAATTGGGACAGGCCAGAGGGCAGGGGCCACAAGGAAGAGCCTGGGTGTGAGGCCTGCCCCAGGAGGTGTTGAGGACTTCGAGGGCCATGCTGGGGAGGGGTAGAGGAATGCGTAGTTGCTGGAGGCAGCGACATGATTGAGGGTGGGGCAGGGTGGGTACAAGAGTTCATGGTCAGGCATGGGGTGAACTGGGGTGTGGAAAAATAAACGGGGTGAGTGGATGGCTGATTAAGTACAGTGGTAGGCGATAGAAGTTGGTGGGAATTGGAAATGAGGATGGGTGCTTGGGTGGAGCAGGCTTTGATTGGGAGCATTGGGATAGATGGGGGTGCACGAATGAGGTTGGTGGAGAAGGAAGGGACCAGTGGGTGCACAGGCTGCAGGTGGGTGCATGGAAGTTTCTGCGTACGGGTGGACGGCGGATGGACAGCAGGGTGTGTTGTGTAGGATGGATGGATGCACTAATGGGACATAGGAATGGCTGCTTCGATGCAGGGTGGATGAGGGTGAGTTGGGACTAGTCGGATGGGTGGATGGCATGTTCGAGTGGGCTGATTGATGATGGGAGGGTGGGAATTTTTAGTGGTATTTATGCGCACAAATTGAAGTGGTGAATGGGGGATGAGCGTTAGCCGGAAGGTGGTGGGAATCCAGAGCCAATGGAGGGTGTACTGATATGGGGATGAACTGATGTGCGGAAATGAAAGAATGGACTGAGACAGGCAAAATATGGGTTGGGGTGGATGTGTGGGTGCTATGTCAGGTGAGATGGGTGGATGAATATAAATCAACAAGTGGGTGCTCTTCGGGGTGGGCTGAGTGGATGGATGGGTAGTGTTTCGGTAGATGAATGGATTGGATGGACAGCCAAGTGGATGAGTGAGTGAATGGATGGTGTTTGGGGAAAGATGGGTGGATGGGTGGATGAATGGACATGTGGATGGATGGGTGGAAGTGTGGCTGGATAGACAGGTAAGTGGATGGGTGGGTGGATGGATGGATGGATGGGTAGGCGGATGGGTGGATGAGTAGATGAATGGGTGGGAAGAATGGGCAAGTGGATGGGTGAATGGGTAGATGGACAGATAGGTGGGTGGATGGGTGGATGGGTGGATGGATGGATGGGTAGGCGGATGAGTGGATGGGTGGATGATGGATGGACGATGGGTAGGTGGGTGGGTGGGAAGGATGGGCAGGCAGGACAGGGTGGTGCTTATGCTAGGAACTTTGGGGTAGATGGGGTGATCTGGAGGAGTGGATGGGCAGGAAGGGCAGACGCCCTTTCCCTCTGCCCCAACCCCTGTCCTTGTCTCAGCTTTCCTTGCCTGCCTCCTTCCTGCAGGTGCCCCAGACCCCACAGCCGGTGCGGGCATCGAGGACGCCAACTGCTGGCACCTGGACGAGGAGCAGATCCAGGAGCAGGTGAAGCAGCTGCTGTCCAACGGCGGCTACTACGGGGCCAGCCAGCAGCTGCGCTCCATGTTCGGCAAGGTGCCTTGTGGGCACGGGGGTGGGGGCTTGGAGGCCCAGACACGGCACCCACACCTTGCTCATGGCCCTGTCCCCGGCACAGGTGCGGGAGATGCTGCGGATGCGGGACTCCAACGGGGCACGCATGCTCATCCTCATGACAGAACAGTTCCTGCAAGACCCACGCCTGGCCCTGTGGCGGCAGCAGGGCGCAGGGATGACTGACAAGTGCCGGCAGCTGTGGGACGAGCTGGGTAAGGCCAGCAGCGCAGACGAGGTGGGCGCATCTGAACCCTCCTTCCAAACACGCCAGCAGGCCAGGTGCTGCGTGGGGCTGGAGCTCGGGGAGAGCAGGATGGAGTGTGACTCGTGGTGCTGACATAGGGTTGGGGAGTCGGACAGTGACATACTTCACAGTGGTCCCTTGGTGCCCTAGGGGCATGAGGCCCAGGGGTAAAAATCCGGGGGCTCAAGTCCCTTGCAGAAAGTTCTGTAGTGCATGGTGAAGTGTTTGCCCTGGTTCCACCCCCAGCACCACAAAGAAGAGAAGGAAGATGAAAACTGGCGTGGTATTTACCCCGAAGCCCCCCGCTCTTCCATGTGTTGCACTTGTTCATTTGGTGTTGGGGATGGAACCCAGGACCTGCGCACCCTCAGCACTTGCTCAGCCGCTGCGCTCCGCCCCCAGCGCCTTCAGATTCTTCACGTCATCATGAGATCACTTATAAAACCCAGCAGGCGGAAACGCTGCGGAAGGAAAGAACTCTACGTGTTTAGGACAGATGTCATTTTTCCCCAGAAAATAGTTCCTTGTTTCCTTTTTTTTTTTTTTTTTTAAAGACAGAGAGGGACAGTGAGAGAGAGAGAGAGGGAGAATCAGTTTTGTTTCGTTTTTCATGTGGCTTTTGTTGCTCCGACTCTTCGTTGTGTACATGGTGCTGGGGTTCGAACCCACGACCTTGCACGTGCCGGGCCAGCACCACAACCGCTGAGCCTCCCTGCAGCCCCCCCGGTGTTTTCAGTGCACGGTTGGTTGGATGCACAGACAGGCAGCCTCGGATGCGGGGGCAGACTGCGAACCTCTTAGGCGAGGGCCAAGCCAGGCAGTGTTGCCAGCCTTGCAGGCCATGTGGCCTCCGCATGACCACTGAACTCGGCCCACTGCAGCAGAAAAGCGGCCACAGATGTCCGTCTGTGAATGGGAGTGGTGGACACTATTTATTTGAATTTCATATAATTTCCACAAGGCATGAAATATCCTTTTGTTTTTGTTATTTTTTCCCCACCATTTAAAACTGTAAAACTAAATCGTAGCCAGTAGCTCCTCAAAGACAGATTATGGGTTCAGCTTTGCGCATGTGCTGCAGTCGCAGTCCGCAGCTTTGCTGACCCCTGTATTAGATGATAAAAAAAATAGATAAAAAGAGAAACAAACACAAGAGGAGTCTGGCGACCAGGTTTGAATCCTGGTTTCGAACTAAAAAGCAGCGTGACCGTGAGTGGGCGGTGCTTCCTCTTTGTGCCTCATTTATCTTCCCTGTTAAGTGAAGAGACTATGAGTTGTGACCTCAGAGCCCAGGTAAAGATTCAGCAAAAGCGCCCAGCATTCAGTAAGCGCCCTGCAAGTGCAGCATGCTGCTGCTCTCGGTATGAATGTTGAGCGTCCGCATGCCTCCACAGGGGCCCTCTGGGTCTGTGTCATCCTGAGCCCCCACTGCAGACCAGAGGAGCGGGCGGGCTGGCTGCAGCTGCTCAGCACCTGGGACAGGCTGGACATGTGCCCACTGGAAGAGGGCAACTACTCCTTCCATGGCCCCAGCCTGCAGCCCACCGCGGCCCCCAGCCCAGGTAGGTGAGGTCCCAGCTGCCCCTTCCCGAGGGAACCATCACCACTGGCTGAACCCAACTGTCAATCATGAAACGCTATCTCAGGAGAAAAAGGAGCCCCAGCTCTTGGCTATCCTAGCCAGGAGGGAGGAAGTGGTGAGGGCAGGTGCAGAGGCAGCCTGAAGGACGGTGAAATGCAATGCTTGAGACACCTGCCACCCTGAGCCGGTCTCCTAGCTCTACCTCCTATCAATGACGGAGGCAGAATGGAGAGGGAACAGGACATGTGCCATCAAGCATTCGGGGGAGGTGAGATGCTGAGGTGAAGAAACGGGTGAAGAGAAGAGTGGAGAAGGAAAGAGGCAGACAGAGTGGATAGGTATGGAGGAAGAGAGAGGGAGGAGAGAGGGAGGAGAAGGAGCAAGCGGGGAGAGGAAGAGCAGTTACAGAACCTCGTCTCTCCACTCGTATGACAGGTGCTGTAGAAGCCACTAACAGTCACACACCTTTGAAGGGCTGCTTTGAGGACGGGGGCGATAACTACACCCGTCGTTCTTCCCGGGGTCTAGTCCCATGCCCGTACCTGGTGGGGGAGTTGGCCACAGCGTCACCACTGTGGTCCTCCTCCCTGCACATTGGCTACCTCTCCCCCAGGTGAAGAGGAGGAGGAGGAGGGGGAGGTGCCAGCCGCTCGTCCCCACCACACGGTGTTTGGCCGCGCCCTGCAGGCTGGAGCCCTGCACTGGAATGACAGCCACCTGCAGCGGATCCTGGCCAGCGACTCCTACAGCCCCAGCCTCACAGGCAGCATGGCTGGCGACAAGTCAGCCTTCGACCCCCAGGGCCGCCCTCTCTGGCTGGGTGAACCCTTTCCAACTGCTTGCGCCCGTGTGGATACCCTGCGTGCCCATGGGTACCCCCGCCAGGCCCTGCGGCTGGCAGGGGCCATAATCAACGCTCTCCGGCTCCAGCGGCGGCATCAGCTTGATAGCTACAAGCAGCAGAAAAAAGGTGGGCATAATACTGTCCTCATGTCCCAGGGGCTGCAGGGAGAAGCGTCAACCACAGGGGCAAACTAGGGGCTTTGTGGGTAGCACTTGGGATCCTGCTATGAAATCAGAGCCGTCCTAGGTGTCTCAAGCAGAAAGGATTTGAATACAGGGAATTGAGGGTTTGAAGATGATTGGAAGGACTGCAGGATCAAAGGTCGAAGAAGCTCAGATTCAAGAAGGCTGAGGTACAGCTCAGGGGTAGAACATGTGCCTAGCATGTATAAAGCCCTGGGTTCCATCCCCAACACCAAAAAGAAAGGAAGGAAGGAAAAAAGAAGGGAGCCAGGCACAATGGCACACAGCAGTAATCCCAGTGACTCAGGAGGCCAATGCAGGAGGATTGCAAATTCAAGGCCAGCCTCAGCTGCTTGGCAAAACCCTCAGCAACTTAGCAAGACCTCTATCTCAAAAAAGAAAAGAAAAGAACTCTAGTGAGTGTATGGATCCTAGCAGGCTGCCAACTGTTGCAGCTTGCACCTCACCTTATGTGGGGACCAGTTCCCCAGAGGACACCCGGAACTTTCCAGAAGAACCTCATGTTTGCCTGCTGAAAAACACTGGCTTCCTTCTGGCTGTTTGTCCATACCTCATGCAAAGGAGTCTGGGAAATGTCGTTCCCAAGCTTTCAGCCTTTTTAGAGGGAGGTGGCCACTGCACACCTTTCGGGAATGTGAACCCCGTGGAGCCGGGTATGGTAGCATAGGCCTGTAACCCCACTACACAGGTTAAAGCCAGAGGATGTCAAGTACAAGGCCGTTCTGGATGCTGTCTCAAACACGGCTGGGGATACAGCTCAGTGGCGGAGCTTTGGCCTAGTGTGCTCCAGGCCCCAGGTTCAATCCCCGTGCTGCAAAAAAGAAAAAGGAAAAAATGTTTGTGGACTAGATACGGAAGACAAAGAAAACCCATCCGTGGAGTTCTCAGGGCACTGGAATTGGAAAATTAGTTAACAGGAATTGAACAAAGTGTAGCGGAGGAAACAGGTGCTCTGAGGCTTGACCCTAACTAGACTTGCATCAGGGACCGCACCACAGACCTTCAGAGGAACTGAGAGCCAAGTGGATAGTCAATGTACAGAAGCTTCCCAGGAGGAGTGGGGAGAGGAAAGGTGCAGCGGATGGAGGGACCTGCATGGCAGGAGCAGGAGGAAGCAAGGAGGGCTTGGAGGAGCCCTCCAGTGGGGAAGAGAAACTTCATGTGGATCCTGGGGGCCCTGAAACCCCTTTGGCCTTGAACATCAGAACATCAGTAATACTTCGGGTGTTTCAGAAAGTGCCCAGCAGTGTCCCCTGTCCTGCTGGGTAATCACTGCACAGCCCCAGGACAAAGAGGATAACCTCTGGGTAGGCAAGCGGTGAGCCTTAGGAGCCATGGAAAGGAGCCACCCAGGAGGCTCTGGCAGGTGGCTGGAGCTGAGCCCTGTCTTTCCACCTAGAGGCTCTGGCGGGTGGCGGGAGCTGAGCCCTGTCTTTCCACCTGCAGAGTTGCCCCAGAAAGGTGCCAGCTGCATCACCAACACCGAAGGCTGGGTGGGCCATCCCCTGGACCCCATTGGCTGCCTCTGCAGGGCGCTCCTGGAGGCCTGTCGCCTGGAGGAGGAGACCCTCTCCCTTTACCCAGGTACCCACACTGGGAGCCCCCGAGGAGGTGGGGCAACCCCCAGGCGGTCTTGCTGTTGGCCGCGCCCCTGCTGTGCCAGAGCCGGTAGGTTTGGCCACTGTACGCCTAGCTGCTATTAGAAGGTGTAGCGCTTTGGTGAATGCCGGGAGATTTAGGCCCCTCTGTGGCCATGGTTGGGCAGAGACATCCCAAGAAAAGGGAGTCCACCTTCAGCAGCCCTGGTCCTCTCCCGCAGATTCAGGACCCGAGAAGCGGAAGGCGGCCTACCAGCACGTGCCAGTGCCCGGGAGCCCTGGGGAGTCGTACCTGGCGCTGGCGCTAGAAGTGGCACTGCTGGGGCTGGGGCAGCAGCGGGCCCTGCCTGAGGGGCTGTATGCCCAGGACAAGGTGGTGCGCAATGAGGAGCAGCTGCTGGCCCTGCTGGAAGAGGTGGACTTGGATGACAGGCTGGTGCAGGTGCTGCGCAAGCAAGCGGGGCTGCTGCTGGAAGGTGAGGCCCCGCCCTTGTGCCACTCGTGCCTCCGCGGGTCCTGAAAGAGGTCCAGCTCTTACCCCTGCCTCTGGTGCATGCTGGTGGCCAGCAACTGAGTGCTGAACCCTGTGGCCGTAGTCTTTGATGCTGGAAGGGGAGGCCGCCCCAACCCCACCCAAACAGACTCCAGCCCAGTTCGGCTCCGCCCATGGTGTGGTCCTATTGGCTTGTTTGCTGTGTCTCCGCCCCCTATTGTGGGGCAGCTTCGCCCCGCCTCCTCCAGGGCCTCGGTGCTCTTGAACCTGGCTGGTTAGGGACCAGTAGCTCCGCCCCTGAGGAGGTGCCGCCCCCTCCGCCCTCTGACCCCACCTAAGGGTTCCTAGGACGGCTTTTTTCTTTGGTTTATGTAGCAGCTGACTTGCTCCCGTCTCTGAGCTCCTGCCTCACCGACCGCTCCAGCCCAACCCATCTTCTGTGTAAATCCTGCAGCCTGGGGAGACTTAGGGGTGGAGGAGAGCGCATACCTAGGGCTGAACTCAGACTGTCCCTATAGGAGGTCCCTTCAGTGGCTTCGGAGAAGTGCTTTTCCGGGAGAGCGTGCCAATGCACACCTGTGCCCGCTACCTGTTCACCGCGCTGCTGCCCCATGACCCCGACCTGGCCTATCGCCTCGCACTCCGCGCCATGAGGTGAGGACAGGTAGCTGGGGGCACTGCTGGGGGTGGTGTGGGAGCAGGAGGGGGTGCGCAGGAAGCTGCTCCCACCTGAACTCCTGGCCGCGTTGATTCGGCCTCCCTCATCCTGGCGGTCAGTGCTACCGAGTGCTTTTCAGTGTTAAATACGAACCTATAATAATGGTGTTTTGCACTTAAGAACTATGCTTATGGTATGGGATTCAAAAGGTACGCAAAGTCGAGTCCTTTTTGAGGCAGGTTTGTCTTAGTCCCCCTGAGCCTCTCCGGCAAGCAGTTTTTACCACGCTTTCCTTCCCGAGTCAAGGTGTCTGTGCAGTAATAATCTGGAAATTGAAAACTGGTTCTCATGGCTGGGGGTATGGCTCAGTGGTAGAGTGCTTTCCTGGCATGTGGGAGGCCCTGGCCTCCATCCCCAGCACCACAAACATAAAAAAATGGTTTTTATGTTTTAAAATGGTTGAAAAAATTCCAAAGAATGCTTTGCAACCTATGAAAGTCTATACAATTCCAATTTCAGTGCCCAGAAATAAAGTTTCTCCTTGGCACACAGCCACACTCATTCACTCAGCTGTTTGTGGCTGCTTTCGTACAACAAGGCAGAGGTGTGTCTCTGCAGCGGAGAGCACACGGTCGCAGAGCCAGAAACACGGCTGTCCAGCCTCTTGCGGAAGAGTGCTGACCTGTGTTCCAGGTCCATCTCCGCAGCCTGCGAAGTGAGTCTTTATCCCCATTTACCAGTGTCTTCCGCTGCCCCTGGCCACCCAGCAAGGCCATTTATGCAAATAATTTGGAACCAGAATAGTCTTCACTGCTGCTAGTTGCATCTAGCAGCTCAGGAATCACTTTCTTAACATAAAATTACATGTGCAGCCGGGCACGGTGGAGCACGCCTGTAATCCCAGCAACTCAGAAGGCTGAGAGGGGAGGATTGTAAATTCAAGGCCAGCCTCAGCAACTTAGTGAGACTTTGTCTGAAAGTAAGAAACGAAAAGGGATGGGGATGTAGCTCTGCTTCCTGATAAAGTGCCCCGGGTTCAATCCCTAGTGGCAAAAACAAGCAAATTAAAAAAGAAAAAGAAAACCCAACATGTATAGTGTTTCCTTCGTATCCTCATATCCATGGGTTCAATTAAATGCAGACCAGAAATACTGCAAAAGTCATACCGAACTTGTTACTGTTCCCTAAGGGATCCAGTGTACCCACTGTGTGCTTGGCATTTACACTGTAGTGGGTGTTTTGAATCAGCTAGAGGTGAAAGCAGAGATTCTGAGCCACAGTCTCCACCATTTGAATAAGGGACTAGAGCATCCATGGGGTGCCCGGCCCCTCGTGGATGGATCCCGAGGGGTAGCTGCAAAGCCAGCCACCTAACAGTGCACTAGAGTGCAGCAGGAAGCTCGCAGTAAACCGTGTCCCAGGCTTGGTTCTGGCAGCTAAAACAGGAGTGAACAAAATAGGCGTGTTCCTGCCCTGGGGGAGGTGACCCTCCAGTGCAGGACGCAGTGAATAGCGAATAGGTGAACTCTGTGCGTCCCTTGCTGCTCAGTGCAGTGAGGAAGCCAGCAAGAAGGGGGAGTTGGGGAGGGAGTCAGTTTCCTGGGGGCAGGGGACAATGACAGAAGTGCTCCTTGAAGAGAATTGAGCACGGTCTGAGGAGGTGAGGGTGGAGCCACCAGGGAGTGTTCCCGGCAGAGGGAGCAGCCAGTGGGGAAGCCTGAGGTGGGACGCGCCTAGTGTGTCCTTGGGGCTAAGGGAACAGAGCAGAGCAGGTGGAGAGGAAGAGGCCACGTGACGCTCAGGAAAGCAGTTTCCCCTCCTCTTCACCAGCGCTGGGCCACGGAGCAAGAATGGAGCATCGTTTATTAATTAACTTGCAAGTGGTCGACAGCTTCCCATCCCCTCATTTTTTAAATTAAATGAAGTATGATGATGATGATGATTATCATCACCATCGATTATTATTATTTGGAGCAGTGGCTCAGCAGTTACTGCGCTTGCCCGGCATGCGCAAGTACGCAGTTCAAACCCCAGCACTACGTACACAACCAAGTGTCAGAGCAACGAAAGCCACGTAAAAAACTAAATAAAATCGATTCTCTCTCTCTCTCTATCCCTCTCTCTCTCTTTAAAAGAACAACAACATTATTTCAGTATAGGGAGCTGAACCCTGGGGCACTCTACCACTGAAAAACATCCCCAGCGTTTTTTTTTGTTTTTTTTTGTTTTTTTTTTGAGAGGGACACTGAGAGAGATCAAAAGAGAGAAACAATTTTTATTTAGTTTTTCATGTGGGCTTCGTTACCTGGAGACTTCCTTGTGTACATGGTGCTGGGGTTCGAACTCGTGTACTCACACATGCCAGGCAAGCGCTGTATCCACCGAACCACCGCTCCAGACCCCATCCCCAGCCTCTTTGATTTTTATTTTTAAATTTTTATTTTTAAATTTTGACACAGTATCTCATTAAGTTGCTGAGTCTGGCCTCAAATTTAAGATCCTCCTGCCTCAGCCTCCAGAGTTGCTGGGATTGTAGGCGTGCACCAACATACCAAGCTCATTTTATTACTTTTTATTGTCAGTTTTATTTATGTGCATTTGTGGAGTATATGATGCTAGTTTGATACATTTATACAATGTATAGTGGTCAAATCAGTAGTTAGCATTTCCGTCTCCTCAAACATTTATCATTTCTATGTTTAGGGAAACTTTGACTCTCTTCTAGTTATTTTGAAATATATCATACATCACAAATTATTGTACTATAGAACACAAGAACCAATTTCTCCTATCCAGCCATGTCTGGTACATATTATCCAGCCTCCCTCTTCCTGTCCCGCTGCCCTTCCCAGCCTTCTGGTGACCATTGTTCTGCTCTCTTGTATGAGATCAACTCTTTTGGTTTACACATGAGTGAGAACATGTGCCTGGCTTATTTCACTTAAGAAGACATTCCTCCAGTTCCACCCATGTGGCCCCAAGTGGTAGGATTTCATTCTTTTTTATGACTGAATAATGTTCCATTGTGTATATAGACCATTTTTTAAAGAAAGGGACAGTGAGAGAAGAAGAGGGAATCAATTTTTTTTAGTTTTCGGTGTGGCCTTTGTTGCTCTGACAATTCATTGTGTACATGGTGCTGGGATTTGAATGCACATCCTCCCGCATGCCGGGCAAGTGCCATAACCACTGAGCCACTGCTCCAGCCCCAGGCAGTGTTTTCTTTATCCCTTATCTACCCTGAGTTGGTTCCATACTGTGGACATTGTGAACAGTGCTGTAATAAACGTGGGTGCAGAAGTCTCTCTGACAGACTGATTTCTTTTTCTTAACATATTTACCCAGCAGTGAGATAGCTGGATCAAATGGTGGTTCTAGGGTTCTAGTTTTGTTTTGCATTTTTGTTTGTTTTGAGAGAGAGAGAGAGAGACAGTGAGAGAAAGAGAGAATCAGTTTTCTTTCATTTTCCATGTGGCTTTCATTGCTCCAACTCTGTGTTGTGTTCAAACCCACAGGACCTCGTGCATGCCAGGCAGCACTGTAATTACTGAGCCACCTCTCTGGCCCCTTTTTGTTTTTTTAAAGAGTCAATTTTATCTAATTTTTCATCTGGTTTTTCTTTCTCTGACACGTGGTTGGGTACATGGTGCTGAGGTTCGAACCTGGGTCCTTGAGCATGCCGGGCAAGCGCTCTGCTGCTGAGCCACCACTCCCTCCCCTGGTTTTAGTTTTTGGGGAACCTCCGAGCTGGTTCCATAGTGGCTGTCCTAATTTGCATCCGCACCAACGGGTGTGTGAGAGTGTCCCTTTCTGAAAATGTGGGGGACCATTTGTTGTTTTCTCTTTTTGATTG
The DNA here is from genome assembly GCA_004027875.1 of Aplodontia rufa. Taxonomy (NCBI): domain Eukaryota; kingdom Metazoa; phylum Chordata; class Mammalia; order Rodentia; family Aplodontiidae; genus Aplodontia; species Aplodontia rufa. The sequence continues at coordinate 17,565 of PVKS010037850.1, forward strand.
ACAACCTCTCAAGTCCCACCCTTTCTTGTAAGCAACCCTGCAGCGCGCACCTCGCACACACATCTGTCTGCCTGGTGTCCAGGAGGCTGGCCGGGCAGGCCACTCCTGCTGGAGAAGGGAGGGACCGCAGCCCCTCACCCAGGCTGGCTTCTCCCCTCACCCAGGCTGCCCGTGCTGGAGACAGCGCTCCCGGCTGGAGAGCCCCATCCCAACTCGCTGGACTCCATCATGAACAACCGCTTTCCCCGCTGGTTCATCCTCGGCCACCTGGAGACCCGCCAGTGTGAACTGGCCTCCGCCATGCTGACAGCAGCCAAGGGTGAGGACTGCGGGTGCTCTGTGTCGCCTTATTCCTGCAGCCCTGCCTTTCCTCCAGCCTCCTGTTATCCCTGTACCCTATTCCTTGAGCTCCTTCCTGTGTGCCAGGCACTGTCCAAGGTGCTAGGGATGTGACCTTCAACTGTCCCAAACCCCCTGACCATGGGAGAGGACACAGCGAGTAAGGAAAAGACCAGCTCCACAGTAAACGAGGAGGCAGTGACTGAGGTGCAGGCGAAGGAAGGAGGCGGACTGTACTGTTATTTATTTATTCATCTATTTTTGTCTGCGGTGGGGATGGAACCCAGAGCTTTGCACATGCTATCTATGTGCTCTGCCATTGAGCTACAGCCCCAGCCCAAGCAGGTGGACCTTTCAGCGAAGGCCCGAAGGTGAGGGTAGAGCTGTGCAGACGTCTGGGGTCTTGGGCAGCTGGCACTGCTGTAACCAAACACC
>PVKS010037851.1:0-18340 GCA_004027875.1 Aplodontia rufa
AGAATATATACACATTTTATATTATTTTGTCAAAACTTGTATGGTTGTTCAAAAATAAAAAAATATCTTCCTTTAAATATTTATATCTACAACATGGGGGAATTTCAGAGGATACATGAGATCAGGGAGTGGATGAAGGACGGACTCTGCCAGACAAGCATCAGGTTTAAGTGACTCTGACATTATGTATGCATGTATGAATGTGAAGGAATGAATCTCTTCAATCTGTACAACTATGCAAAACCAGTAAAAAACCAATGAAAGGATAAGAAAAGAAAATCACACCATTTGTGAGTAAATGGATGGAAATGGAAACAAAATGATGCTGAGTAAAATAAGCTAAACTCAGAGGCTTAAAAGTACATTGTTTTGTCTCATCTATGGAAGCTAAAGTAATGTTAAAATAAGGTGAAAGTTCATCCACTTTACATATATTAATCTCATCAAAGTAAAAATCACACATGAGCCAGTGAAAGAATAATTATGAATTGAGAGGGTATGGGGTGGAGTAAGGAGGCAAGATCCTGGGAGGGAAAAGAGGGGCTATAAAAGGGGTGCGAGTGTATTTTACCTCTCTGAGAAGCTGAATAGTATTCATACAGGCATTTAAATTTAAAAATTTTAAAACAATTTATGTACATAAGAACTAACATCTGTTATTGGGGAAAATAGAGGGAAGGTAAGAAACTGGTGGGTGGGCCAGGGTGGGGTTTACATTGGGTATTAAGTTCAAGTTACATTATGATTATGTGCAAAAATATGAATGTGTAACAATGAAGCCCTTCAATATATAAGATTATGTTGCTCCAAAAATTAGTGTCAATAATAATATCTACTTTATGGAGGTTGAGTATAATCATTAAATATTTATAAATATTAGTTATAACTTAAATCTTGAATAATGATTGGCTCAAATACACTGAGTACTCAAAAACTTGGATGAGAACAAATTTGGCTAGTTATTTCTCTTATATGTGTGGTTTACCTTGTACTACATTAAGGACTATAGTTCAACAAATGGCATTAATGATGAAAGTTATGAAGTAGCTCTTATTTCAGTTGTCACTACATTATCAAACCCACCTAAGGGAATATGCAAACTAAAAATATATGACTGAAATAAATTCTGGTGGCTGGGGAGGTAGCTCAGTGGTAGAGTACTAGCCTAGCATGCACTAGGCAGAGGGTGGCCAGTCACGGCTAAAACCCAAAAGAAAGGAGACAACCTGCGCTCCTCAACTAGGAGATGACATACATATCACAAAAAAAGTTTTAAAAAAACAAGATAATAAAAGTAGTTTATCTTTTACATAGAATGGTGTGACTACTATTGGTAATAACAAAATACAGTATAATTATTTCAATATTTTAGGGATTTTCTTGAATATTGTGAAGAGTTACCATTAAATTAGTCACAACCACAGTTGTGACTTCAGATATGTCAGAAAGAAATAATCAATGGTGCAAATTAACTACTTCAGTTTTTCCTTCTTCTGAAGAATACAAAGACATTTCACACATTCCCAGATGTCACTCAGGATGTCAGAATTCTGAGTAACTTTTCAGAAGGATTAATGATGTAGTTTCATATCTAGAAGATGTTAAATAGTGCACATTCAAGCAATAAAAACTAGAAAATTTTAAAAATTAGAGATCAGTAGAAGGAAGTGATCATGGCCTGGGAAGAGGAGTGGACATTGTAGTCAGGGATATATCATGCACATGCAGGAATACAGAACAACCAATCCCATCTTAATATACAACTATACTACACCAATAAAAATGTGGGAGAATAGCCCCAAAGTGTTGGCAAAGCATTCACTCTAGGTGACTAACCAGCCAATAGGTGGTTGATGATTAAATGATGGGAGAGAGAGCATAGTCTGCTAACGAAGATTAAGTGGCTCATACTGCCTTAATTTCAACAAAGGATAGTATTAACATAAAACTACAAAGAAAAATCATGATTCTGATATCATCAATCTTTAAGCAATACACAAAAGTACTTTGGGTTATGCAGGGGGTGGTGAAGAATATTAACAGAAAGAAACACCAATTTATTCCTAGAGACTAGATTGATTTCCTTAACTTTCTACAATCCCCTGTTGTCTAAATCCTGGTAAATACTTGATTTATATTAATTCTCCAAAACAATTTCTGCTTTTTATTGCTCTTTGAATCAAATTTTCCTTGGATATTTTAAATACATATGCTACTGAGGCTTATCATAATGAAGGGATTGAAAATAACCCTGAGGATAGTCTCATCATCAGACGAGACCAGTGTGAGCTCAATGTTTTCTTTCAAGACAGCTCACTAGAATGAATATGTCATTTTTCCTGGGTTGATTTCCTCAGCTATGCGGTACATCCTTACAATCTAAATTTTCAGCTAATCCTTTTGAGATTCCAATTAAATCTTCTGAATTGATCATTTTTACATTGATTTACCCTGATCATTTGTGACAGAATATTTGCCAGAATATATTTTGTGGCTCCATTGCTCTAATTTCCCTTCTCCATTATTTTTATAAAATGAAAACACATCCATAAGCAACCTCATATTTTCTGAGATCTTCATGCCCTCTTATCTATCTTGAATTCCTTTTTCTTCCTCATCTTGATCAATTCTAAATCTATAGCCAGCTGTTTCTACATGGGGCAGAAGTAGGATATGTCCTATGCTCCTTATGGATCACGTTATGCTCACCGGGAATGGAACTTGCAGAGTCCCTTCCAGTTTCTGCGACTGTTCTAAGAATTTCCCAGGAGTACTTGAAGGTCCCTTCAAAGACCCATGGATCATTACCATTCCTATTGCTTTACCTCAACTTCCCTGAGCATAATTTTAAATGTCATATGTCTTGTAGATGTTGATGATGTGTTTCTATTTGTCTGCATTATGGTATTAAGTTGAAAATCATTTTACCTATTTTTCTTTAAGCCTTAAGTGCTGTGCACATCAATTGCCTCTATTTTCCTTCTCTATCTTTCAAATATCTTTTACTGGAAACTCTGCAGATTATAATTGATTCTTTCCATATGTTTACTCTGAGAGAAACCAGCTGCCATGGAAGAAGTCTATCATTTCCATGCTAGAGAGAACCTAAGTAGCTGAGAGACAGTCATCATTGGCCTAGTACTGGAAGTGAGGATCCAGTTCAGTTGAAACTTCTCATGATGGCACTCTTGACTCTCATTTCACTACAACTGCATGGAAGCCTCCTAATGAATGTTTCCCAGGTGAATCCTTCCCAAATTCACGCCAAATAATTTGTGGGCATAAAGGTTGTGTATCAGTATAACAAGGTTTCAGAAAAATCACCATGTTTTCCTTCCGTTGCATTTTCTCTTCTCTTTCCTTTGAAAGAATAGCATTTCCTAGTAGATGTTTGAAAGTTATCTTCTCTTTATTAATATCATGTTTTTCTCTTCAACTTATTAGAATCATACTTTTGCAACATTTCCTTACTGAGTTGCCACACTTCATTTAGTCATATTCAAATGTTATGATAAATACAAGCATCTATATGATATATTGTATGCCTGTCATCATTCTAGGTGATTTACAAATAGTAACATTCTCTAAATTCAAAAACTGTATAATGAAATACATATTATTTCCATCTCTGTCCACCGCACTTTTTGATGATGAAATGCAAGAGGAGAAAGGTAAAATGCATGGTCAAGCTTACCCTGCTGATATAGAATTAAAATTTAGGAAGTGTGTCCACAGATTCACAATGCTCTCAACCAGGTAAAACAGTCTCTACTCTTTTTCTCCATGTAAAAATAATACATTACAATGCTCACCTTCCCTGATGCTGACACTCACCCTTCACTGTGTTTCACATTATTTCTGGAATACTCTGAATGTCCATTTGCTTTTTCATTAGTTACTTTGCTTTAAGCACCAGTCAATTCCTCTTAAGTTACCATCCCCCCACTTTCTAAATATCACTTTGTGGCTTCTTGCTTTTATTTATATATTCATGCTATTTATTTTTTAAGAATACATGACATAAAAGTGTACCAAGGCATAATACTGAAAGCATGGAGTTTACTTTTTCTAAATCAGTCTCAGTTTTCCCCCTTCTCCTTCATCACAGTCTGTTTCCTTATTTTTTAAATTAAGTCTTCAGAAGCACTTTCTCTAAGATTTTTTTTAAATAAAGTATTTGAATGAAACATTCTAAGTCTTTGCATACAGAAAACATATTTTAAGTAGCTCTAATATTTAAGTGATTACACAGGTGGGTTCAATTTTTTAAAGTTCTTTTTCCTTAACAATGAATTGGTCTCTCAACTGATTTCTTGCACCTGACCCATTTGAGAAAGCAAATACAAATTTGATTTTTCTCATTTACACACATCATCTGCTAATTCTCTTTCAAAGTTTTTACAATTTCCATGTGAATTATAATTTTGATCTGAACTTCTGGTATAATGAATCTGAGTAGGAAATTTTTCCTGTGTATTTTTTTTACCATTCAATGTTAACTTTTAACCTGAGGCACTCCATTGTTTACTTGGGGATAATTTAGATCACTCTTTTTTAATTAATTCAATTCCTATTTATACTTTCTTTTGAAAATCCTACCCTACACTGACATTATTCTCTCATACATCTTAACTTTCATTCTTTTGATCTCCCATCTCATTTGTTTTTCTTCTGCATCTATCCTCATTCCTTGATTGAAGCCATCTATTGAGTTCTTTATTTCTTTACTTATATTTTAATATAAAGTACCCCTAACTTACCTTTTCCTATAATTTGTTCTCACCCATATTATTTTATTCACATGAAGAATATTTATTAAATTCACTTTTCTGTCTAGCCTCAAAATTTTACTTTGTCTGGGCATAGTTTATTGGTTGTTGTTTTTCTCCAGTTATGCTTTTTTCAGATCCATTGATCTTTCTCTCATTTTGTGGTTTATCCAAGGTATCTGTTCTTGGGAGGTAGAGCATTTCAGTGTTCCAATATCTTGTGTTTCTTTGTAGGACCACATGGTAAGCAATTAAATATTTTTGCTCTATATAAGGCAAGTGTCACAGTCATGATTAGTAGAGTGAAGGGAGGAGGAAAATGAGAGAGCTCTACCTGAGGTTTTCACCAAACATTTCTCTTTCCTCAGTGCTTTGCCACTAACCCAATGCCCAGATCCTTGCTTTACAGGCCTCCATGTAATGCCTTCCTCAGGTATAACCTGGGGTGGTTTTGGAAGGAAGCATTACTCTTCACAGGAATACAACTTGAAATTTTGAATTTAGTATGAAAACAAAACAAACAAGCAAAACTGCACATGCTGCCTGAATTTCTCAGTGGTGATTTTTTCCATTCATACTGAATTTATTGTACCTTCAAGCTTCTGTGTTTGTGACTTTGAAGATACCAAAAGCTCAGCACATATAAAAGCAAAAGCAATCCATTATCCTGTATTTCATTTCAATACACTATGCTCACAACTAAAGTACCTGAAGTGGGTAACCAGTTGAATGATGGCATCCCTTTATCCTTAAAGTGGGTGTGTGAACATGAAATCGAGCATTGTCAATGAACCGAACCCAAGGGCAAAACAGATGAAACAAATATCATGAAACCCTCACTTATTTCAAACATGACTAGAAAGAATCCAAAGTCAATAAAAATGACACAGCAATATCTATGTTCATAGCAGCTCAATTTACAATAGCTAAATCATGGAAACAACGCAGATGTCCCTCACTGGATGAATGGATCCAAAAGATGTGGTACATATATACCATGGGATTTTACACAGCAATTATAAACAATGATATTGCAGCCTTTGAAGGTAAATGGATGGCTATGGAAGAAATTATGCTGAGTAAAATCAGCTTAACCCAGAGAACCAAGAGTGGAATTTCTCCACTCATCTTTGGAGGCTGGATTTAGACCCTGGCCATTGAGAAAGCTGGTCTATGATCATGTGTTAAATCCAGATGAGGTATAATGTTATGCAACCTAATACTTTTTTAGAGATATTGTGGGAATGGGAAGGGAGGGATAAGGGTGGGTAATTGGGGAGGCTCTCCTGGGAGTGAATCTAATATCCAGCATCTATTCACATTTTATATTACTTTATTAAAAACCTGTTTGGTTGTTCAATAATAAATTCTCAATAAAAAATGAATATCAATAAATCAAGATGTTCTACCAGTTTAGCACAATAAACCTAAAATTCTCAGAGTATTGATAATTTACAGTTTAGCCTACAATATCTACACTGATTTTTTTATTAGAAGAGATTCTTTGTGTCCCCACTTTTAAAAAAGAATATTTTGGAAAAGAAAATAAATGAAAAAAACCCCCCAAGAATCATAGCATATAACCTACAAAACAATGAGGATACTTATTTTCTATTCACATGAATTAGACATGCTGATCCTGAAATGTAACAGAGTTTTTATAAGATTAATAAAAATATTTATGATACATTTTACTACTTGATTTCCATATTTAGAAAATATGTTACATTCATGGAATATGAAAAATTTTGTGGATTAAATGTGCAAGCAAAGATTAGCCAAATTTTGCACAAATTATCAAAAAAAGGAGTTGAGTTATTCAACATTACTAGAATTTAAACTTAAAACATTTTTAGTTATTAACCATCTTTATCAGTAGGTACAATAGTCTTACTCTTTAAGGTGTTGGTGTAATGTATTTCTTTGAATGCAATAAATAATTGATTTAATAATGTTATTGTGTGTGTGTGTGTGCATGTGTGTGCAGACATGTGTAACTGCAGAAGAGAGGAAAACATTTAATTAGAAAAGTACAAGAAAACAGATATGAAGAATACTTTCTTGTAAAAAGTGTAAGGAAGCAAACAGGAAAAAATCTAATCCTAACCTTAATATTTACATATATTAGGAGAAAATGGATGATCCCTCTTTCCCTTTGTGACACATAAGTTACAAAAATAGGCTATTTTACATTCAGTAGATCCTTAAAATGAAATTCCGCTGAGTTGCTCAGATACTTCAGTTGAACTGTGAATTCAGTTCTAATTTAAATATTATTTACCTTTGAACAGTTTGAAAAATTATGATTAAATATGTAATTCAACATTTGAGATGATAAATATAAAAGATAAGGGAGAGGAACACTAAAAATTTATATATATCCCAATAAAAATTGGCCCAAGCAGAACTGTCATTAGAATTCTTTACCAAGTCTAAGAATTGTATTTCAGTATAGAAAAGAGTGAAAGAAAGGAGTTAAATATAGGATCAACAGAGTTTATAAAGAGCAGGAATGCCTAATTTTTAAAATAATATACTTACAAAGGACAACTTTCATCATAGCAATAAGAATGGAAAGGAACTGGGAAGAAATGTAGCAAGATGGAGTAGATTAAAATCAGGCAACATCAAGAAAGGAGTAAAAGAATACCTAACCACAGTGCATACATGTTCAAGGAGAGAAAGCCCAAGAACATGAAGATGTCCATTCCAATCAAAACCCCACATTGAACTTGACAAGTAAATCCAGAAAGTAAGATGGAAAACAAAAGGTCAAGAAAAAAAGACTAAGGTTGTTGTTGATGTCTCACCACAACAGGTATCACGAAATACTTTAGAGTAGAAGAAGGAAGGTGTGGAATCAGTGCAGAAATAACCAAGAGAACACTAGAAGAGAACAGAGAATCTGAAACAGACACATGCACAAAAGGAGAAATGGCATTACACCACAAAGAAGGGACATAGAGAAGAGCCAGTCATTGATATGAGAAAGACAGCTTAACTTCCCACTGTCTAGCATACATAACAAGAAGATTCAGTTTGATGAAGTTCCTAAAAATGTAAAAGTAAAAATATTAAACCTTGAGAAAAAATGTTTATAATCTCTCTGTGTACAAGAGAACTGTTTTACTAAGACATATAAAGGATAACTAATAAAGGTAATCACTGATAAAATGAAAACTTGGAAATGAAAAAAATGTTGCAAGACAAAAAGACACCACAAATAAAATTTTAAAATAAGGCACCGACCAGGAGAAAATATATGCAATATACAGCCAGGAAAGAATTAGTGTCCTGAATATATGAAGGATATTGAGAAAACTTGAGGAAAATAATACAGCAGAGCAATGGACAAAAAACATTAATGGGAAACTCATCAATAGCCAGCAGGCATATAGCATGACAGGGAATCACATTATAAAGTAGAAACACCAGTTAAAACCAAAATGCTACTTCATACCCATCAGATTGACAACAGTAAATATCTGATAGGGTCAGGAGATGGCAAGAGTGGGGAAGTGGGGAACTCTCATACACTGCTGAGAGGCATGAAGATAGCTTCAACCACTAATGAAAACCATTTGGCAAGATGTAATTAACACAAAAATTACATAAAGCCCAGTAGTTCCACTTGTATGTACAAATGCTAAACAAATGGCACATTTGCAAAGGCAGATAGATATTACGATGTTCACTTCATTGATGCTGTAGTGGTAAGAAATTGGACTCTACACAGATACCTGAGAGTGGAGTAATGGATAAACAGCTATGGCATATCCATACAAGGAAACATTATGTAGCAGGTAAAGGAATGAATTCAGTGGGCATGCATGTGGATGAAGAAACATCTAAAACATACTTATGAATTAAAATAATTGCAGAACACCACAAAACATTTGGGCAAATTTTAAACACATCACTAACATTGCCAGATACGTTGACTAATACAAATGAAGAAAAATATTATAAATCCTGGAAGGGAGGATTCAGCCCTCTTCAGGATATTTAGGTATGTGTGAGAAAGAAAAGAGGAAGGAAACAACGGAAAATATGAACTGTTTCTGGAATATGTTTTTTAATTTAAAAAATTAAAAATACAGGGCAAAACGTTCTTAAGTGTTAAATCTGTGGGGGATTGGTGTTTCTTTTAGCATTCTGTGTATGCTTAAAACATTTTATCATTAAAATAAATTCCATTAACCCAAAAGAGAAAAATAACTGTAACTAAAAAGCCATGGGGACCTAATAAGCAGTGTCAGGATTGTATCACCAAGTTTGGCAAAGAGTCAGAGTCTGACTACCACTCTCACTTCACTTCAGACCACTTCACAGCCTACACCACCTGCTTCTGTGGGAAGCTGGGCACAGCCTTGCTGATTAAAATAGGGAAGCAAGGGCACTCGACCAGGACAGTGATGCTGAGTGAAGAATCAGGACTCTCTCCAGGCAGGAAAAACACATTGGCCAGAAAATGGTCTCTGGTGAGGAAACTGGACAATTGGCTCTTTAAAGCCACTGCTCTAATACTTTTTTAGAGATCTTGTGAGTAAGGTAAGGGAGGGATACCAGGTGGGTAATGGGGGGGCTCTCCTGGGGGTAAATCTAGTATCCAGAAACAATACACATTTTATTTTATTTTGTTAAAAATTTGTATGGTTGTTCAAAAAGTAAAAATGAAAAGAAAAAAGAAGATATACAACCTATACTTTTAAGCACTAAAAAAATAAAAATAAAAAATAAAAACTAGATTCCAGTTGGTAAAAAAAAAAAGTCACTTCCCTACATGAAGTAGAAAAACAACACAGTCTGGTGTCATTGATTAGTATGGTCCAGTTAAGTGAGTGCCTGTAGTGCATTTAATAGTTGGAATAAACTACTAAGCTGCCTGCAGTAACAATTTTATTTCTAAGCTATGCTTATGATGTAACAGATTACCTATATCATGGATTAACCAATTTATCAGAAGAATGTTAATTTGAGAATGTCAACTAATGGCCATGTGCACACAGAATTTTTATCTGTTCCAGTACAGTTCTCTTACATGGTGAGAGACTTTTTGATACTTAAAAATTTGTCTACATTAGGTCAATTTGGGAGGATAAATTTCTACTTTATTTTCTATTCATATCCACATTATCATTTAAAAGTAATGGCCTCCAACACACTGTGACTGATTATACAATGTTTGGGATGAAGAGAAGATCAATTTCACTTCTTCCCTTTCACTTTCTTCCCTCCTGACATATGTGTGAACATGGGGAGTGACACTGCTCCAATGAGGCACCTTCATGGGTTCCCCTTCCATGATCAAGGACAGAGATGAGGAACTGGACTCTATGTAGATCTTGACATTTGGGTTACACACAAAAGTCTTCATGGGATCCATCTAGGAAACAAGTAAGGAGAAACAAAAACCAAGACATCATTTGTAAGCAGCACACAGCTCTTAGCAAATATAAGGCATGATCATGCCAACATTAGTAAACTGCAGTTTCAATACTCGTCTCAGTGACATGATGTGTCACTGCACAAAAGTACAACCACAACCTGCTCTGACCATTTTCCTCTATTGCCCAAATTCCAGCATTTATTGGAATTTTGAATGAACAGGCAAAATGTGCTAAGGACAAATTATGTATGGAGTGCTATGAAGTGTACTGTATTACATAAAGAAATAATAATTCTAATGGGCTTGCTTAAGAAGGGAAAAGGAGGAGGAGGAAAATGAAAGGAAATTTTGGAGATGATGTAGCAGAAGGGAGAAGTTCAGAAAAATCAGAAGGCAGTGTAAGGATGCTAGGCTTTTGGGGAAAGAAAGGTGGCGGTTTTGTGGATACCAAAGGAATTCTGATCTCTGCATATTTGCTTGATTAAAATTTTACTGTCTTATATATTGGGAAGCCCTAGATGCATTTCAAATTTGAGGGATGGATTCGACATAATCTCTTTTATAGCAGTAAAATGAAAATATGTAGTTAAAATGAGCAGATGGAAGAAATTTTAGTGAAGCATGAAACCCACTCATTATAGGGGCAAGGCATGTATTGTAATTATAACATACAGAAACATGTAACTAGATTTAGAAGACAGAAATAAAGATTTCATTTTTTCCTTGAAAATCTAAAGGTCTCAAAGAAAGATAGCTGTACAATTTGCATTGTATACCGAACATCTTGAATGCTGAACCCAGCTAGCCAAAGAATGAATGCTACTGTTGAAAACATCTTTCTATCATGACTTGGAGGGTGAAACAAATGAATGGGTAATACTGAGAAACATGATTATGAACAAGAAACAAGAGATTTGTACAATAAAATGTAAATTAAAACTAGGATTATTTAATGGAAGATTTTGCTGATTTTCCCTTTGAAAGACATAAATCATTTTCCAATGGTGACAGGTTTCAATAACTACAAAGCAAAGTATTATGATTCCTATTGTTGAGAGGTGAAAGACTGAATGGTATGGAGGTGAGGAATTATGAAAGTGCTTAAGTGAAATTTAATTTATGGACAAGGAAACTAAAGTGAATTGAGGGAGAAAGTAGAACCAGTCCATTAATAATGTGTAAAGCATACCAATAGGATTGAAGATATTACATAGTTTTACAAACTCTCTAAACCAATGTGTGAGATGAATAGCATTTTTAATATAGTGTGCCAGATCAGGAACCTCAAGCCTAGAAATGATACTTAACCTCCTCTAAACTGTACACCTAGAAAGTGCATAGGCAGGACTTGAACAGCTTGTGTGTTTCACTAATATAATGAAAGCATGGAGTTTCAAAAGGCTGGTGCATGCCTGTGATCCCAGTGATTCGGGGGGCTGTGGCAGGATGACTGCAAGTTCAAAGCCAGCCTAAACAACTTAGCAAAGCCCTAAGCTACTTAGCGAGACCCTCTCTCAAATCAAATATAAAAATGGAGTGGGGACCTGACTCAGTGGTTAAGCCAATGTTGGGAAGCCAATGTTGGGTTAATCCCTGGTACCCTAAATAAATAGAGAAATAAGAATGTTCAAGGGGGGGGAGGTGATGTTAAATCTATCATGTTCAGAAAAAATGGGACTTCTGTAAAAATTGATAGAAAATCGAGGCCCAAACACACATCCTCGTCATATTTAGACTAGGAAAAGTTGATAGGTCTCTGGGCTTTCATGTGGGATGTTGAAGGGAAGGAGAAAATTGTTGGAAATCCACCATTTAATTAATTAGGATGAAGTGAAGTAAAAATCAGTGAACGGGATGTTATAAATCTGAAAAGTTGTTGCACTGCTGAGAAAATGATCAAAATTGTTAAGAGAATTCTTACAGAATGGGAGAAGCACAGCCTGTGATTCTCCTGACAGGGGACAGATATCCAGAATCTACAAAATCCTCAAAAATCTCAACCCCAAAAACACTAACAACCCAATTCAAAAATGGGGGCAAAGAGCTACATAGAAACTTCTCAACAGAGGACAATGAACAAGCCAATGGATACCGGAGAAACTGCTCTAAATTACTAGTAATCAGAGAAATGCAAATGAAAACTACATTAAGATTTCACTTCACACCAGTCAGATTGGCAAAAATGAAGAAAATAAAAAATAGTAGATGTTGGAGGGATTGTGGAGAGATAGCACACTAGTATTCTTAGTGGAGCCACAGACTGGTACAGACCCTCTGGAAAGCAGTGTTTAGAATCCTCAAGAAAGTAAGGGTAAACCCACCATATGAATGAGCTATTCCTCTCCTGGGTGTTTTTCCAGTGGATTTCAGCACATTACAGTGACACAGCAAAAATCTATGTTTAGAGCAACTCAATTTACAACAGCTAATTTATAGAAACCACCCAGATGTCCCTCAATGGATGAATAGAGTCAAAAACTGGTATATGGTATACCGTGGAGTTCTACTCAGCAGTTAGAAACAATAATATTGTAACCTCTGAGGGTAAGGGGATGTTGATGGAAGAAATCATGTTGAGTGAGTTTGGCCTAACAAGGGAGTCAAGAGTTGAATGTCTTCACCCATGTGTGGAGGTTGAAGCTAGACCCTAGGCCAGTGTGAGGGGTGGTCAACTCTCATGTATTGAACAACAAGGGTTTAGTAACACGTGATGTGGGACACTCATAGAGATGTATGAGGAAGAAAAGGGAAGAAGGGCGGGCTGGAGAGGGAGGGTGGGAAATTGGGATGGGCTCTTGGGGTAGGTTTGGTGTTGGGAATATATACCTATCATATTGTTTCACTGGAAGTATTTTTGATTGTACAATGGCTAAATTTCTTAATTAAAAAAAGAAATCAGGCTGAAATGCAAATTCCAATGATTCCTCTAGCTACTGACCATAGGCTAAGCAGAAGCAGATCCTAGACCATGACCAGAATTCCAGAGCTTTTCACTCTTCAAATTTCTCCCCTCCTGACACTTCACCTAGTTAAATAGCAGAAAACTTTAAAAACTACAACTACCTATGTGTGTAATTTTATGGAGAAACAGAAAATCAAGTGGTGGGGGAAACTGTCCTTTTTGGAAGGCAGTGAGAAGGGCAAGAAAACTGCTAATGGTGCTTAATTGAAACTTCAGCAAATCATTGGACTGTGTCTGCAAAAAAGCCTGTTGGAATTTTGATAAGGATTAAGTTGAAACTGTACATCATTTTGGGTAATATTTGCACTTGAACATTATCAAGTCTTCTACACGTAAACCTAGATGTCTTTCCATTTATTTGGGTCTTTTTTCATTCCTTAATGCAATGTTTTCTAACGTTCAATGTATAAATTTTTAATTGTGTTGGTTCAACCCATTTCAATGCATTTTATTCTTTTACATGCTATTGTCAATGAAATTGCTTTTTAAACTAAACTTGTAGGTTGCTCATTGCTGTTTGAAATAAACATGAAATTTTATGTGTTGATCTTTTATGTTGCAAATTTGATAAACTTATTTATACGCTCTACTGCCTTTCTGTTTAAATTCTTTGGAATTTTATAATAGTGGGATAGTGTCAATTATTAATCTAGATCACTTAAATTCTTCCTTTCTTTTAAGATTGAGGGAAATAGGAAGGGAGAGATGGGGGAAAGAGAGAATATTATTTCTTTTTTCATCTGCTTTTCATTGCTCTGATGATTAGTTGTGCATGTGGTGCTTGGCTTTGAACCCGGGTCCTTGCACATGCCAGACCAGCACTTTACTGCTGAGTCATTGCTCCACCCCTTATTTCTTCCTCCCTAATGTGGAAGCCTTTGTTTCTTTTTCCTTCTAAATTTGCCCTGCCTAAAATATCAAGAGATTCTAGCAATATTGAAAATGGGCAACAAAGCTTCATTCCTAATCTTAAGAGGCAAGCTTTCAGATATTTGCCATTGAGTGTGACGGTTAAATGGGTGTTTTGAAAAAATACTTTCATTCTCTTTGGTACACTCTCCTCTCCTCCTAGTTTTCTGATAAATTTTATCATAAAAGAATGTTGTATGTTGGGAAAAACTTTCACTCATCAGGTCAGCTAATGATGTTCTTTTTTCCTTTTGGTTCTTGTAATGTCTTATATTGATTGATTGTATTTTGGAACACCATTACTTTCCTGAAACCCCACGTGGTCATTGTGTAAAATATTTATAACATGCATTGGATTCAATAAGCAAATATTTTGTGGAGTCTTCACGCATCTTCGGTCACAAGGAAAGTTGGTTTGTAATTTTCTTTCCTGATAGGTTTATTTCCCTGGCTTTGTTCATGGCAACCACAGAATGTGTTTGAACATGTTTTGTCATCATCTGTTTTTGGAAGAGTTTGGGAATGATTGCTGTTAATTCAGTTCAACTTTGCACTGATTCTGGACATCTTTGTTCAAGTACCCACTTTTGGAGTTTAGTAGTTTGCATATTCATTTCACACCCTTCCCCACAACGTGTGTCTCTTCAGTCTACTAAAGTTTTGTCAATTTTATTGATCTTCCCTAAGAAATTTGGTTTCCTTCTATTAGTCTTCTAGTCTGTCAATTATTTATCTCTGCCCTATTCTTTATTATTTCTTTTATTCTGATTCTTTTAGTTTGCTCTTCTGTTAATACATCCTTAAAACTGAAGTTAGGTTACTGATTGGAGCTCTTAACTCCTATTTCTTCATAAGAGAGAAGGACAAGGAGAGAGAGAAGAGAGAGAAAGAAAGAATCAATTTTTATTGAGTTTTTCACATGCCCTTCATGGTTCTGACACTTAATTGTGTACCTGCGTGTTCGGGTTGGATCTCATGTACTCACTCATGGCAGACAAGTGCTGCAACTACCGAGCTACCTCTTCAGCCTCTCTTACCTCTTTTTTTTTTGTTTAGATTTTTTTATTAGAAGTATATAGAGATACATTTGAGGGAGAAACATTAACAAATCAACAGTAGTCAATGTCTATATACTTTGTAATCCAGGGGTAATGCCAAAACATGGATGCGCACCTTGGGTTTCACCTGTTGCAGTTTCCCCCAGAAGAACTCATGCATTCAATGGGCATCTCGTGGAGGAATGATATCGGCTTCTGGGATGGTTCCCCCCTATTCCCCCTCTCCACTCTCCTATGAGTTCATCATACACCCTTCCCCATCCCCATTCCCCTCCCTACACCTCCAAGTATCCTAGGGAGCCATCCCCCTATTACTCTGAGAGTCATTCAATTTGAAGTATCGTTAGGTTAGCCATCTAACCTACTGCTTCCCCATATATTCTAGCATCCAAAGATGACAGAAACCATTCATCCCTTAAGTCTCTGAGATTGGGATACTTCACTAAGCATAATTATTTCCATCTCCATCCATTCGATATCAAAAGCCATAATATCAGCTTCTCTAATGGCCGAGTAGTATTCCATTGTACATATATACCAAAGTTTTTGTATCCACTCATTGAGTGAGGGACATCTGGGTTGGTTCCATAGTCTAGATATAGTAAATTGAGCTGCTATAAACATTGAGGATACACTGATTCTAACTCTTTTGGGAAAATACTCAGGAGTGGGATAGCTGGGTCATAAAGTGTATCCATCCTTAAATTTTTGTGGATTCTCCACACTGCTTTCCATAGTCGCTGAACCAGTTTGCAGTCCCACCAGCAGTGTAACCTTGTTCCTCTTTTCCCACAGCCCCTCCAGCATCTGTCATTGTTTGTATTCTTCATTGTTGTCACTCTAACAGGAGACTCAGAAAGATGGCTGCCACCCCAGCAGCAGTGACTCCAAGATGCTCCTGAGAGTCACCTCACGCTGCAGGTTTGCACGTGGATTCCCATGGTAGGATGAAGCTCCCAGTGTGGGTGATCATTACTCGCCGCTATTTTTTAACTCCAAAGGATTAGTGTGGAGCATTAATGAAAATAAAGGAGGAAGTTTGTGTCACTCTTGTGACTGGCCCCACCCGGTGGGAGGGGAGCATCTCAGGAGGGTAGAAAACTGAGCAAGTTTCTTAATCAAATACCCTAATTGGGCCTCAAACTCCCTGATATGATGGCTTTTCATTTACATGAACTTTGAATGAAGTTCGGGAATTAATTGCTTTCATTAGCATTCTTACAGCTGTTTCTGGGAGCAGCAGCAGCATGCACCTTTTCCTGAGGGTGGGGCTGGCTGCTCAGCAAAAATTGCTCTTGGGCTCTCAGCCACCATGGGCAGAAAACCAGAATCTAAAATGGAGCAAGGTAGGGAGATTCCTAACCATGTACCCTAACCCGGCTGGCTGCAAACTCCCTGATCTGACTGCTCATAGTTTACCTAATCTTGCATAAACCACTGGGAATTAATTTCTTACCTCTTTTCTAATATAGACATTTCTAGCTGTAAATTTCTCTTTGAGAACTGGATTCACTGCAGCCCATGTGTTCTCATATGTTGTGATTTGCATTTTCATTCATCTCTAGGTAGTTTTGAAATACCCTGTGATTTGTTCCATAACCCAATAGCTTTTGAGGAGTGTTTTGTGAATGTGCATCTCTTTGAATATTCCAGGTTTCTTTTCTGCTCTTAACTTGTAGCTTTATTGCATTGTGGTTGGAGAAGATGCTTTGTAGAATTTTAGTCCTTTTATATTCATTGAGACTTGTTTTGTGGCCCATTAGAAACTCAGATTGAGAGCTTGTAAATACACTTGCAAAGAATGTGTACTCTATTGGTATTGGGTGGAAGTTTCTCCATATATTTGTTAAGTCTAGTGAGTTCTAGTGCTGAACAAGAGCTCCATGCCCTATTGATCTTTTGTCCATTTGTTTTATCTACTACTAGTAATGGAATATTGAAGTTTCTAACTGTTATTATAGTACAACCTCTGTGCAATGGAGTAAAACTACTACATTCCTTAAAGACCCAAAATATGTTTGAATATTATATTTATAGAACTGTTGACTAAGAAATTCCAATTTAAGACAAAGTCCTAAGGGCACTGCAGCATGGTCTGAATCATAGCAAACATTTACTGAGCCTTTAATATGTACATGATCTACTCTTTCTCCTTGAAGTGCATTATTTAGTAGGTGGTTCTATATTTATTTCAAATGGATGAGTGTCTGTAAGTGAATATGTGTTATTAAAAGTTTTCAATAGAACAGTGCTTATTACAGACAAATAGAAAAAAAAAACTATGGGTAAAAAATGGCACTGAGTGTTAGAAAACTGGGTTTAGAGAATATTTTGTCACTTAAGCCTACAAATTTCTGAATAAGTCTGGTTCAATTTCCTCACATGAAAATGTAACACTTAAGATTTCTTCCTCTGCAAACTTTATAGTTCTTTTTTTTTCTCCAAAGCACTCAGAATACCAATACAAATATAGCAGACCCTGACTTCAAAGTATTGAAGATGATACTGATGTCTCTATACTAATTATACATTACAGGCACAGGTGTATAGAGAAGACAGACCTATACTTTGTAAAACTAACCAAGACTGCATTCATCATGAACCAACATAAACATACCTCAAAGCCAAATCAAGAACTAAAATGTACAGTTCATATTTTTACTTAAAACAGGTATTAAATCATCAGAGGGAAAGTAACTTCTGTTTCTTGGAATCAATTATTCATTGATTTAATACATTTATTAAACAAGTATTAAACATGTGGTCCTGCATACAGCAGGATAATAATATACCTATCCTTGTTTTCAATAAGTTTGTTCACAGTTTAAGTGAGGAGACAGATTTGTGAATGACTTGTTAATAAAAAATAAATCAGAGTTTCAACAGCATTCTAAAGAAGCACTGAAGGAGTGCCTAAACTTCATAGGATGACATTCATGTAGATTCTGATATTTTTACTGATATATGTGATACTCTTACTATACTAAAGCTTACTGAGCACTTAGGAGGCGCCTGCTTACAAATTTATATGTGCCCTTTTGACATAACATAGGATTTTAGAGGTCTGAAGCAGTGGCTCTGTGTTTATGGTACAGGATTGGCAAGCACAAGGGCATAGTTACAAACCACAGCACCATATACACATCATAGAGTCAGAGCAATGAAAGCCACATAAAAAATTAAATAAAATTTCTTCTCTTTCTCTCTCTGTCACTATCTGTCACTCTCAAAAAAAAAAAAAAGAAAAAAGATA
>PVKS010037852.1:0-18341 GCA_004027875.1 Aplodontia rufa
TGATTTTTTCATATACCCTCCCCCCTCCACATCCCCCTCCCTGCACCTCCAAGTATCCTATAGAGCCATCCCCCTAATACTCTGAAAGTCATTCAATTTGCAGTTTTGCTAGGTTAGCCGTCAGCCCTACTGCTTCCCCAAATATGCTAGCATCAACAGATGAGAGAAACCATTCGGCCCTTGAGTCTCTGAGATTGGGAGACTTCACTAAGCATAATTCTATCCATCTCCATCCATTTGATTTCAAAAGACATCATATCATCCTCCCTAATGGCCGAGTAGTATTCCATAGTATATATGTACCAAAGCTTTTGTATCTACTCGTCAATTGAGGGGCATCTGGGTTAGTTCCATAATCTAGCTATAGTAAATTGAGCTGCATTGATGAAGCCACATCGCTATAATATGCTGACTCTAAGTCTTTTGGGAAAATTCCCAGGAATGGGATAGCTGGGTTATAAGGTGGTTCCATCCTTAATTTCTTGAGGATTCTCCACACTGCTTTCCATAGTGGCTGAACCAGTTTGCAGTCCCACCAGCAGTGTAGTAGTGTTTCTCTTTTCCCACAGCCCCTCCAGCAGCTGTCTTTGTTTGTATTCTTCATTTTTGCCACTCTAACAGGAATGAGGTGGTATCTCATTGAAGTTTTGATTTGCATTTCCCTGATAGCTAGCATTTTCTCATATAATTATGGGCTTTCTGGACTTCCACTGGAGAGAAGTTCCTTTTGAGATCTTTAGCCCATTTATCGACTGGATTTTTTGCAAGTTTGGATTTTAGTTTCTTGAGTTCCCTATATATTCTGGATATTAGCCCTCTGTCTGAGGTGTAGCAAGCAAAAATTTTCTCCCATTCTGTAGGTTCTCTCTTGATGCTCTTGACTAGATCTTTGGCTGTGCAGAAGCTTTTTAGTTTAATTGCATCCCATTCATTTAATTTTGATTTTACAGCATGCGCCATAGGAGTTCTGTTAAGGAAGAAGCTGCCGACTTCTATAAGGTGTAGGGTTGACCCGACTTCTTTTTCTAGCAAATTTAAAGTTGTAGGCTTAATATCCAGGTCTTTGATCCATTTTGATTTAATTTTTGTGCAGGGCAAAAGATAAGGATCCAGCATCAGTTGTCTACAAGTGGCTGTCCAGTTTGTCCAACACCATTTGTTAAACAGGCTATCTTTCTTCCATACTATACTTTTGCCCCCTTTATCAAAGATCAGATAGTTGAGGGTATGAGGGTTTGTCTTAGGATCTTCTATTCGGTTCCACTGATCTTCAGTTCTGTTTTGATACCAATACCATGCTGTTTTTACTACTACAGCTCTGTAATATAATTTCAGGTCAGGGATTGAGATACCCCCTATTTCTTCCTTTCTATAGAGTAGTGTTTTGGCTAGTCTGGGTCTCCTGTTATTCCATATGAACTTGAGAATTGCTGTATTTATATCTCTGAAAAATGCCAGAGGTATCTTCATGGGGATTGCATTGAATCTGTACAGGGCTTTGGGTAGAATGGCTACCTTTATTATATTGATTCTGCCTAACCATGAGCATGGAATGTTTTTCCATCTGCTGAGGTCTTCTGTAATTTTTTTTTTTTTTAGTGTTTGATAATTTTCTTTGAATAGGTCTTTAATATCCTTTGTAAGGTTAATGCCCAAGTATTTCATTCTTTTGGAAGTGATGGTGAATGGGAGAGATTTTCTGATTTCTTCTTCTGCGGATTTGTTGGTGTAAAGAAATGCTAGCGATTTGCTGGAGTTGATCTTGTAGCCAGCTACTTTGCTAAAATCTCCTATGAGCTCTAGGAGTTTTCTGGAAGCCATAGTCTTGACTGCTTTGCATATCAGGCATTTCCTTATGAGTTCAATAACATTAGTAAGATTCTGTGTCCTAGGAAGAATAAATACTGCATAGTTTTTTGAAATTATGCCCTATTTTGAACTTTATAGGAAGATGCAGTATGCCCACATATAAAATAAATATTTTCCAATTGTAAAATTATAAAATCTATAATGAAACCACCAATTTTGTTATTGCTGACTAAATTACTGAGAGTAAATATTTACATGAGAACAAATGGAAAAACTAAAATAAAGAAAATATTTGCTTATATTTACTTTAAAACTATAAAAGTTTATAAAAACTTAATGGGACAAAATTTGGGATTTGGAAATATGCACACATAAATCCAGAATTAGGAAATAATTTACACCTAATCATCATTTATCAATTTTGTTGATAAATTTTGTTTCTGCAATTTATTAATTTAGGGAGCATTATTAACATTAAGTAAAGGAATAAAAATAAATTCTTACCATAAATCCAGAAGGTAGCTATACCAACAATAAAGTTAAAGCAAAGAGAAAAATCAACCTATAAAACTGAGAAAGAAGCAAAAATTACACCTACAGGTAACTGATGATTTTTTTATCCTGAAAAATGAAAACCAGAAACAATGAAATGTTGTCTTCAATGTGTTTATTTAAAATAATTTCCAATTTAGAATTATATATCCAGTGAAAATATTCTTCAACAACAAAGTCACAATGAGACACACTTAGACAATAAAAACCAAGACAATCCCTAATTCTTCCAGGTAAATCCATCTTGTTTATTTTTATATTTACTATGCAGTTTACATAAATTAAGAGTTGTGGTTTAGTGCACTTATATTAATTGGTAGATATCTACAAACATTTGATACCTTATTTCTCACAAAGTTATGGGTTGGCTGGATGGTTATGCTGGTTAATACATATGTCTTTGCAGATTAGAAGGAGGCTCTGCTGAAGTTGGCTGGGTTCTGTGTGACAACAGGCAAGTTGATCAGTCTGATCAAGGAGAATTGGGTTTTCCCCCAGATGCTTTCAAATCATCCATAAATCAGTAGTCCATAAACTTGGTTCTACTCAAACAGCAGTCGTAGAGAACAATGAGAAGGCATTTCCAGATAAAAAGACTAGACTCAATGCAAAGAGAGGGAAACTGTCTCTATCATGTGATGATTGTATAAAAAGCAAATTTTACCTTGTAAAAATTTTAAGCATGAGGAATAATGAGAAATTATGAATAACCTTTTTTTAAGAGAGAGGGACAGTGAGAGAGAGAGAGAGAGAGAAGCAAGACAATATGTGTTTAGTGTTTCATGCAGCCTTAGTTGCTCTGAGACTTCCTTGTGTATATGGTGCTGAGATTTAAACTTGTGTACTTACACAAGCTGGGTGAGTGCCATAACCACTGCTCCAGCCTATGGACAACTTTTTAATCAATGTACAAAAAGTGATTCTCATTCCAAGTCATTGTTGACAAAAATGGAAGATGCTGGACACTGGTACAACATAGATGGTTCTAGTCTTTGGTTCACCTAACTTTAACATACAGAGCAATAGTAGATACATAGCTTTGAGGACCATCTAAATCTAGTCAATCTTTACCTTCAGAAAGTTATTTTACAAGTCTCTTTACCTATAGCAATGCTCATTGACATTTTACCTATTTAAAATCCCAAATTTGTATAATAATAATAGCAATGATCATATTAATTTTGAGCATTAAATGTCCATTGTTTAGTTGTTTTCAGGCTTATACTAAGAAGTTATCTTCATCAACTCTTTTTCTATGCACAGAAGCATAGAAATATCTTTTAAATTTCCTACAATCAGAAAACTAATAAGTGGTGTGTATATAGATGGGTTCAAGTTGACTCAGAGCTTTGAAGTCACTGATACTTCATATGAATGTTGTTGGATGTCTTAGAAGAGAATATGCAGCTAAATCAACATACACCAAATATTGCTGCATAAATACTAACGTCAGTGACAACTTTTAATTCCCACTATAAAATAACATAAATAAAATTAAGTACAGTGGTCTAAAATAATAGTGTTTTTATTAAACGAGTTTCAGTTTCGTGGTCAGTTTATTAGTATGTAGTCATAAACATCAATATATCAGAATATGCATGATAAATATGCATTTCCTCTAAGAGGGTAACTCATCCTTACTAGTTTTCTTTTTGTCTGTTTTGTATTTTATGTAAACTTATATTTGTGTTTATGTGTTTTACAGTAGCCCCAAAGGATAAACAATTTGCTGCTATAGTCTAACATGACATATGGAAGGACAATTTATGCATAGTCTAATTTGGGTTTAACAAACCCTTGATAAATGAGTAGCATATTAAATTGTAGATATAATTCTTAGGTTGCATGTAAAATTAATTGTTGTGTTTTTTTTTAAGAGTAAAGGACAGTGAGAGAGAGAGAGATAAAGAATCAATTTTTATTGAGTTTTTCACATGGCTTTCGTTGCTCTGACACTTAGTTGTGTACATGAGTGCTGGGGTTTAAACCCGTGTACTTGCACATGCCAGGAAGACGCTGTAATCGCCAAGCCACCACGCCAGCCCCAACTAATTGGGTTTTTAATGTACCAGAGTTTCTGTAAATTAAGAGAATCTCAAACAAATTTTTAACATAATGGAAAAAAATCATATTTCAAGGAAATAATTATGGGACTTATTTGACCAAATTGGGTATTTTTGTGTTATGTGATCATAGTAGAATACATGATCCATAGTCATAAATATTGCTTAATTTTACAAATATATTTTTTAGATATATTTAAGCCATTAAACATACTTTCTGAAGAATCAAAGTTCTTTTCTAAATAAATATTCTTTAAATATCTTTTAGTTTATGAAAAATATTTATAGAAGTGTCCCTCCTCATCCCTACCGTAGACACACCATTAATTCTTAGTTCAATTAGTTTCATGTTCTTAACTAATCATCAGTTAATGCATATTCTTAATCTTAAAGCATGAACTTCCAAGCTGATTAGTAATTTCTCAATAAGAAAAAACGATGTAAGAAAATCTGCTTTTGTTTATTGATTGCCATTTTGCAGTATTGCACCTGGACAAATGATAACCTTAAGTAACATGCCCCACACTTCTTAAAATTTTATTTTGAACCCAGCTCTTGCTAATTTGCCAAGATTGGTCTAAAACTTTCAATGCTCGTGCATCAGTCTCCTGAATAACTAGAATCATAGGAGTGCTCAGCAAGAAAGTCTTAATGCTACATTTACCTGTACTAGTATAAAATGTTTTTCATGAGAATGTAGAATTCATCATGAATAGAAAATCTTGGAACATATATCAAAAACCAACATCAGGTCCAAACACCAAAAAAACAAAAAAAAAAACAAAAAACCAAAAACTACATTGCAAAACAATGACAAAGCATTTAACTATAGAATGGTCACCTTTCTGGAGTCAAAGTGTCTGGTAAGAACATTTTCCTCACTTTGACCTTCAGGTCTGGGGGTATAAAGGTTTCTTTCTGTCAGTACCTGTTCACTTCAAAATCCATTTGTGATGCTTTAAAGTTACCTAATAAGCTTTAAACAGTGCCTTAATTAAGCTTGTGAATGTGGCTTTGAGTGTGTGTGCGTGTGAAAACTGTAACTGATACACATTCTAAAGCAATAATTTGAAGATAGCTTACTGGGGAAAAAAAAAGTGGGGGAGAATACCTCTTAAAATTCATATAATTGAAGCCTGAATCTTATTTTCAAGTGTAAGGTTAAGTGTGATTTACATACCTCATATTCTTTATTTTGCTACTCTTTCAGGATATTTTGATTAAAACTAAAATCATGAAATTGAAGCTAAAACTGAGAGAAGAAAAAATGAAAATCTTTTCATTTTTACTTTTATACCTGTCAGCATAATACTTTAGAAAACCAGAAAAGAATTTCTAAAAAATGCCACAACTATAAAGAAAATATGAAGATTTGTTTTTGTACAGCTTAAATAGTACCAAAGACTAAAATCTAATAGATTCCATTTAGCATAATTTAATTCTAAATAGTGGAACATTTTTCAAAGTAATCACTACTGTGCCCATAGAAATGATTAAATTGAACTGTTATTTTAAATTTGTGAGAAATTCAGAGAATATGTGAACATTTTGACCTTCAATAAAGAGAATGAAAGAAGACTGATTCTACAAAGAATTAAACTAAAATTGATTTAGTAAAAGACTTAGCATCAAAAGCAACATGGAGAGGACAGTTGCAGTTGATCAAAGAGGGCTACTTCTATTTTTGTTCCATGAAAGAACCATTTAATTTGATTTCTAAGAAGAGATTTTTTAAAATATGAAATTACAAAAATATATTTGGACATATAACAGAAAATGTCTCAAAATAGCAACATCAAAATAAGTTAATAAAGAATTTAGTGCCACTGAAGTTAAGGGACAATTAGGATACTTTTGATAAGTGTGATTTACATATGTTATATTCTTTATTTTTTTACTCTTTCAGACTATTTTTTAATTATATCCTAAAAGCATGAAGTTGAGGTTAAAATGGGGATAATTTGTACTTAGTTCATAGAACTCAAGGTTTTGATTCTAAACTCTAAAGTGTATGCCTTACTCCCCTTTTGCCCCACATTATTTTTCTTGCATTTAAAGCACATAGACAAAGGTAGCAGGAAAATATTGATACCACTAATACCCATTTTGAGCAAATATGGAATTTTGGGGTGGATGGCTTAAGAGAGTGATTAAATGTATGCAGTTTAGTATTAATTTTCATGATTATGCTTACATTCTACATAAAAATAAATGATAATGAAAAATAGAGTATAGAGTTACAAAGCAATATTTATCAACCATAGTAGTGATATTTGATTTAAAATCAGTGGATTTTAAATCAATGCACATTTGATAAGGAAGATAATTTTATTTCAAAGTTTCTCTCTCCAATTTAATGTTTAGTTATGAAGGGAAAAATTATTATTTTAAAGGGGAAGTAAAAAAAGAAAGAATCTACCATCCTCAGCACGTGATCACATGTAACTCTACCATGATGGGAATGGCAGTTATAGTGTGCCTCCTGACATGACCATATTTCTTAGGAAATATACTTTGAGGAATTAATGATGAAGCAAATGGAATCTAACCTCAAAAATAAGTATGTCTTGGTAAAATGTATATGGGAAATTTGAGGACAACTTTTGCAAATAATGTATAGATCAGTTAGGTTACCCTAGTAAATATTTTGATACCCTTTCTCTCTCCTTTTTCTATTTTCTCTCTCTCTTACTCCCTCCTCCCTTTGTTTTTTTTTCCCTCTGTGTTTTTTCCCTCAGAATTTGATTTGCCTGGATCAATGGAAAGAAGTAGGACACTGCTATGAAATAAATTTAATATTCAAATAGGTATTACTCAATTAGGCAACATAGAGTTTTGAAATGGAGACACTGACATTTCACGCTGAAGAGACAGTGGGAAGACGTGTTTTCATTTAAAAGCATATATGATGCCTGTTTTCAAGATAAGCAGTTTTGTGCAACAAAATTCTGCCTAGTTACAATTATTTATTATTTTGTAGTGTGTTCGGTAAATTTTCAAAAACACTTAAAGCACTCAGGATTAATTAAATATACCCACTGAACTCCATTTTGAGGTATTGATATGATACTCTCATGTGCAAAACAGAAATTAAATATATTGATAATAAAAAATAAAAATGAATAACTATGAACCTAGAGTAATAATACATATCAAAGTATAACTATTATTTGTATATTAATAGAATCCAGAAAACATTTTCTAGGAAAGAAACAACAGGAATATGAACTTTATAAATTAGATTTATGCCAGTCCTTTAAATGGTTTAAAATAATGACTTCTTTGAAAATGTTATTTCCTAAAAAGATGTTATCAAATCAAATTAACTATGAAGTTAAGTTTTTAATTACACAAATCCACAAATGAGCTACTGGTATGAGTTCCAATAGGCTATTTTACTAATGTAAGTATCCCTTGGAACATTTTCCTTAATAGACAGAATGAATTTTCTCTTTTGAGGACTTGAAATAATTACTTTAAATCTCTGATTTTCTTCACAAATGGGATTAAAAGATGAATGCATAACTAACACTGCCATGGTACCTGCTATGCATATAATCTGGGTGTCACATTTTCTTTTCCACTTCTGTCAGTTTTTCCTATCCTTGTATTTTATTCTGTTTCCATTAAGTGGAATGAATTCAGGTGGCAACATAAACCTGAAAATAAAATGATCCTTTTACATGGTTTAGTGAGGGTAGATAACCTAGATGCTTTAACAGTGCTAACACAGTGGTTTTTGTTTCTTTTTTAAACTAGACTGGGTTGAGATTTGAATTAATTTATCTGATTTATCCTTTCTGATGTTTAGAATGTCAACTGAAAAGTATTCAAGTGAAGAACAGTAATGACAGAGAGACAAATTTGTACATTTATTGTCAGCAACTTTTATTATATTTATATCTCCAGAAGATATAATGATTAATATATAAAGCAATTGTATATAGATCTATTTTCTAGAATATTTATTTAAACTTCTCAATGACTTAACTGGATTGTTTTTAATTTGTTTTTATTCTATCCTTTATTGATTTGATAAAATTCAAAAGTATTGATGATGTTATTATTTATGTTAAGAAAAAATATTTTAAGAACAAAACTGCATCAGCGTAAAGTCTAAAACTTTAGTATTTAGTCATGTGGAAGTAAGAAAGTGAAGATTAGCTACAATAATGAAAAAGTGTTTTTCAGTTCAACAAAGGCACAGAAAAAACAGGCAAGCCAGAAGTCAGCTGAAAAGTGAACAGGAAGTAACATTTCTAACACGGAAATGCTGCACCTGTAGAGTGTCATAAACACTCTGTCTCTGTAAGACTACTGATGTCTTTCTCACTGAGACTATTTGTCTTCTAAAATCACAGATTATTACACCATTCACCATTTGAAGTTATATCACTAAGATATAATTCCATTCTTGCCCAGAGGATCAAAATCACTTTGATTTAGAAAGAAGTACCTCAATTTATAGCCCTGGTACAACACTTTGGATAAGGGATTCCAGGACCAGAGTTCTATATGTGCCTGAACGTAAAATTTTCCAAGGAGACAGCACCTTCTGTTCACTTTGCAGTGCAGAGCTGATTTTGGCTTCTTTACATACATGTGTTGCTATAAGTCAGTTTCATTTACAATTCACTTAAGCTAGTCACCTCTCCCTAACTCCTGTGATAATTCTATCTTCTACTACATCTTTTGAGACATCTCTTAGTGTCTCTGGCTTACATTTACAATCATTGAAATGGTCAGTAAACTTTATTTTTTCAGTAGTCAAAGTTGCTCCTGGTGGTCTTATCCTGGTTTGGCCAGAGAAAAAGTAGGTAATTATCAATAAAGTAATATTAATGTCACCTTTTGTTAGCTTCCAAAGTGATACAGGCTTCCAAAATGATGAAAATCAGTGCCTCAAAATTAAAAAACAAAAAAGCAGCAGGGATTGTAGATCCTACCATTTAAGGAATCAATTAATGATGTGTAGTTGTTGCCCATTAAACATGGTACATACCTACGTTTCTGTTTTATGGTTACAGTATGTGAAGATTACTAGGACTAAATATTTAAAAATCTCAATTTGATATGATATAATCAAAGCAGTATGCTGGATGAGGTGGTTTATATCTATAATCTCAACTTTGGAGGATTTCAAGTTCAAAGCAAGCTTTAGCAATTTAAATAAATATAAAAAGAATTGGGATATAGCCCAATGGTAAAGTGTCCAGTACAAAAAAATAGTAAATCAAAGTTTATATGAGGTATATATAAAAACAGAGCTTTTGTTGATAAGTATAGGAATTTTTGTAGCTTACACTGAAAGATTAGAAAGGAAGTACTTATTTCTGTATCAATGAGACAATAGAAAAGAAGATGGTTCTAATCAGGTAAAGAGGAAAAGGAGCAACTCTGATGGTAGTTGAAAGATATAGGGGGAAAATGCAGAGGGAGTGAACAGAGAAAAGATCCTAGGACAGTTAGGTTTATTCCCACTTTGAAGTCATGAATTCCTACTAGACATGTAGAGACCCAGGGCTGATTTATGAAATGTGCTTTCATGAAGCCCCACAGGAGATTCTTTTGTTTTGTTTTGTTTTTTTTTTAAGAGAGAAGGACAGTGAGAGAGAGAGAGACAGAGAGAATCAATTTTTATTTAGTTTTTCACATGGCCTTCATTGCTCCAACACTCAGTTGTGTACGTGGTGCTGGGGTTTGAACTCATGAACTCCTGTATTGCTCATGCCGGGCAAGCACCATAACTGCTGAGTCATCGCTCCAGCCCCCCACAGGAGATTCTTGACACATAATCCCAGACAAGGAACTATGCAGAATGTGTAGGTAGGTATGTTATATACTCCCGGCTACTGATAATTGGAATGCAGATTGAAAATTAAAACTTCAAAAGTACACATTCTTTTTATTATTTAAGTAATTTGAAATATTTTATAAGAAAATAAAACTTATAATCATATACTTTAAAGTAACAGAGCGAAAGGGTCCTCCATTGTATATTTGAGAAAGTAAAATTACACTGTGATCACTCTACAGGGGTCAAGGTGCAGTAACAACAGCTGCACTGGGGAGAGACTGTCCAGTGTCATCCCTGTCTTGATGAAGGCCTTTCTAGCTTTGGTACAAAGTGAGCTGAGGAAGCATGAGAGATTAGAAGGCATTGAGTGAAATGCACAGATGTGTATCCATTCATCCATCCTCCCACCTACCTAGCTACTGGTGAACTCTGGTCAACACATTGAGAATGTTCTTCACTGGAGGAGAGTGAGAAAATGAGTGATGGATTGCTTCTGAATCGAGGATTCAGAAATGCAAGATTTTCAAAATTCTGAGTATTATTTTGGAAATTGAGGCAACAAAAGGTTTTTTAGGGTTTTTTGTTTGTTTGTTTTGTTTTGTTTTTTTCAGGGCTGAGGACCAAACTCGGGGACTTGCGTGTGCTAGGCAAGTGCTCTGCCACTGAGCTAAATCCCCAACCCCTTCAACAAAAGTTTTTGATAAACTGGATAGTTCTTGTAAGAAAAAAAGGTCCTGAAAGCCAAAGATGTCCAAATATGTATTACAACCAGGGCATGTTCCCTGAACCTAGTCTCACCCTTCCTACTGTAAGTTCAAGAAAAAAAAAGCTAAAGAATGAAAAAGACAGTGTCATTTATGGACATATGTGCAAATGATTAAGCCCAGGCAAAGAAACAAGCAGGAAAATAAATATCAACAAATAAGCATTTTAGTTTCTGAAGGAGATGAATAAGAAATCAGATATTCTTTTGAATACTTAAAAGTTATTGTTGCTTTATTAAAATGAAGAACAAAATACTAGCAACATTCTTATGCAGAGATTATCACATTAAAGGCTTTATATAGCTGCTTACAATATTTAGACATTTATGTCTATATCAGTATTCAATTTTATGTGAAATATCTGTATTCATATGCGTATAAAGCATGTGAAGAAGTCTTCCATGTCATTTAAAATGTTCATAAATATTCTTTGCATTATAATATTTTACTGAATGGAGATATCTTAATTGACTTATCTTGCTTTAAATGGATAGTATTTACTTAATCACCAAAATGATGTCATTTTCTTCCTAGCTATCAAAACTTTTTGCACATTTATGATGATTTATTGTTAGTTTCTTTCTGTCAAAGAGATGAAACTAATGATATAAATATTTTCAAAGTGTTTCCTTGTTATGTGTTTTCTATGTATGCATTTTCTCAACAGGAATGAGTGAATATGTTGCTGAACACTATACTAGTTAATTATCTTTTTAAATTTTCTTTGCTAATTTAAATGAAGAAAATTGTCTTTTAATGTTTCAATTTACATTTCCCTAATTACTACTGCTGTTTAACATTTTTATTTGTATTTTGTCCTTTCCATTTCCATATTGGTAAATTGTCTCTAAAAATTCTATGCTTATATAATCTTAGAATGTTGTTACTTTTTAAACATCACTTTGAAAGTACCCCAATGATCATACTCTAGATTTTGTGTACATAATCCAACTTTTTTGTCTTTTTGGTGGTAGTGGGATTGTGGAATACTTGTCCAGTAAACTACATCCTCAGTTCTTATTTTTCACGATTGAAATGATTCATAATACTGGAGGAAGAAAACAAATGAAATCCTGGAAGTAGATGTCAAAAGTTTATGTGCTAAATTAGGGAATCAATAGCAGTATGGGTGAAAATATGGAGCTAAATATAAAGAAAAAAAATTTAAAAATCAGAAGGACTAGCATGAAGTGATATTGCTAAGCAGTGTGCTATGTGGCTAAAGGGATAAGCTTTAAAATTGTATAAAGGTCAGTGTGAAGCAAGTGGCTAATTATTTGAGAGCTTGGCGGCACATGCATCACAAGCTTTGTGTCCATGGTGAATGGAAGTGACTACAAGAAAAGTATAAGCGTAATCGCCTCAGATTTGCATGTTGGGCACATCATTTGATGGGTAGCACAAAGAGTACAGACTAGAGAAAAGCTAGAGTTGATGCAGGGAGTGTTAGATGACTGTCAGTATCTATTTAGATGTACAGCCATAAAATTTTATTTCCCAGAAAATTCAAATTCCGCTTTCTCAAAGCACAGCTTTTTAGAGGCAGGCCCACCTCCCCACAGCATTGCAGGATTGCTTTCCTTGTAAGCTGACCACCTCACCAAACCTGAGTTTTGGTACATACACAATGTTTCTGCTTGCAGCCCAGTAGCAATTCCTTTGTCCCTAAAGGGCCCAATTTCAAGTCCCCCACCCACCCTCCCAAGCCCTGTTCCAGACAGAGAGCCAAAGAATTTGCTCCCTCTGGACCACATGATGCTGTTCTCTCGGGTCTTGAGAGCAGCCATCCGGCTGCCTTTCTAATAAAATCTCTTATCTCAGCTACCAAGGGTCTCTGCTGCGTGAGCACATCCAACAGGGAGACCATTTAAACAATTGTCCAGGCAAGATCTGTTGGTCACTCAGAATAACAATATTTATATTTTCTTACCCAGTCTTTTTAAGAGATCAGAGATTGTGCTATGTAATCTTATAGTCTACACTATTTGGTATGGTACTTTTTCACACTATTTACCCATCCATTTAAATATCACTTTCAATCTGAATTAGTTCACTCTGATATGTTTTATATCTTTTTATAGGTGAATGATTTTTTTTTTTTTTACTTATAGGCATGCTTTTGAATTTTTTTCAAGGCAGGGAAGGAGAGAGAGAGAAAGAGAAAGAAAGAATCAATTTTATTTTTTCATCTGGTTTTTGTTTCTCTGACAGTTGTATATGTGGTGCTGAGGTACAACCTCAGATATACTTTTGGATTTTTAAAAATAAACTTTTGGGGCTGGAGCTGTGGCTCTGTGGTTACGGAGCTTGCCCAGCAAAACAACAAAACAAACAAAAAAGACAATAACTTTTAATTTTAGAACATTTGATTTAACAGAAATATAGCAAAATAGCATAGGAAGTTGCCTGTATACCTCATTCAGTTCCCTCTCTATTATGGTATAATTGTTGCAGTTAACCAACATACATCGATGAATTGTTTATTCAGATTTCTTTATTTTTTACATAGCATCCTATTTCTCTTACTCTATCCCATCAGCATACAGCACATTTAAGTCTAAGTCATGTCTCTTTTGAGACTCCTTGTGACAGCTTTATAGATTTTCCTTATTTTGATAAACCTAGTTTAAGGTGTGCTGGTCACACATATTTTGTAGAAAATTTCTCAATAGAGATTCATTTTATTTTCTCAAGAATTTATTAGAAATATGGGGCCGTTGCAGTGGCTTGGTGGTTATGGCACTTTCCTGGCATGCGTGAGTACATGAGTGAGTTCAAACCCCAGCACCACGTACACAACAAAGTATCCCAGGAATGAAAGTCACATGAAAAACGAAATAAAGATTGCTTTTTTTTCCTCTCTCTCTCTCATTGTCCCCACTTTCTTTAAAAAAAAAAAGAATTTATTAAAAGTATTAGGTTTTAGGGGAGCGGGGAGAAGGGGGGCCACAGAGGTAAATTATCATTCTCAACAAATCATATCACAAGTACACAACACGTGACTAACGTATATCATAGGTACATATTAGCTTATGTACTTTGCTACTGAGGTGTATACTGTTTCTAGGTCCTCTGTTATAAGTTCAAGGAACTAAGCATATGTATACTAACCTCTATATGTATATAACTATAAATATTTCTGTACCTAAACATCTCTTTTTTAAAAAAGAGAGAAGGACAGTAAGAGAGAAAGAATTTTTATTGAGTTTTTCACATGGCTTTCGTTGCTCTGACACTTAGTTGTGTATGTGGGTGCTGGGGTTCAAACCTGTGTACTTGCGAATGCCAGGCAAGTGCTGTAACCGCCTAGCCACTGCTCCAGCCCCCGTCTTTCTTTTCTAAGAGATGGGGACAGTGAGAGAGAGATAGAGAGAGGGGGAGAGAGAAAGGAAGAGAGAATCAGTTTTATTTAGTTTTTTATGTGGCTTTTGGTGCTCTGACATTTTGTTGTGTATGTAGTACTGAGGTTTAAATCTGCAAGCTCACAGATACCAGGCAAGCACTGTAACCTGGGCCACCACTTCAGCCCCTAAGCATCTCTCTTTTTAAGTATGAGTTTATACTGATGTCTGTACCTTTTTTTCTGTTGATAAATGTTTATTCTGATCATCTCTCTTTTCTTGCCTGTAATATCTTACTCCAACAGTAAATAATTTGGCTCTGACCATCTGCCATGCATTTTATTAAGTGTTCAATTCTAGTATATGTGCATTGTACCTTTGGAATTGCTAACCTACATTCAGTTTTAAGCAATTTTAAAATCAGATTATTAAAAAGAAGAATGAGTTTCCAGAAGAGTTTCTTCAACTGAAAGACACCAAGTATACAATTATCAATGCCATGATCATTTTGTGAAGTCCCACACATACAGCACCAGCATCACCATCACCAGTGGTTAAAATAGAACTTGGTGGTTCAAGACAAAATTGTTCCTTTTCTGCTCTCAAAACAGCATAGGCCATTAAGTAATGGTCCAGAATACAGTCAGCTCATGGTAAATAACTCACATATCCACCAATAGTCTAATGACAGTCAATTCTGCCTTAAAATTAATTACAATTATGCCATTATTCCAGTCACCACCATGTACAAGAAATCCATGTAAGTAAACCCTCAGTGCTGGCATGCCTATCATTATTTATACATGTGCTTATTCCTAGTTCTTATCTGAATTTCCATATCTGTTAAACTCCTAGTGCTCATATGCCTTCTGGAATGCATATTCCCCTCAAAGCAAGAGATTCCAACATTCCCCAACAGTTGTGTAAAGGTTTATTTTTCAGTCTTCCTCTAATCTATGCTAGACTCTCTTCGGAAGATCCTTACTACCTCTCTTACAAAAATATCACAAAGATTGGAACAAATCTAAATGTCCTTTTAATTCCTACTTGCTTTTTCCAGACCGGTCTCATTCACCTATGTTCATGAACACCAACTAAAATTTTATATCATCAAAAATACTCCAAACCTTTCCTCTTTTCAATAGAATGTGTTGTTTGCCCACTTTTTCTTACTGTGATCAGTGGTTCACTGTGATTATTTGGAAATGTGATTCCATTAGAATTCTTGGGATTCCCAGATTATAATACATTTTCCAATACAATATGCTTTTTTTTTTAAGAGAGAGAGAAAGAGTGAAATGATTTTATATTTATGTTTGCATCTGGGTTTTGTTTTCTGACACTTAGTTGTTGTGTGTATGGTGCTGATGGTACTGGGTTTGAACCCGGGTCCTTGTGTATGCCAGGCAAGCGCTGTAACCACTGAGTCACTGTTCCAGTCCTACAATATGCTTTTAATTGATTCCTCGGTTTTGAAATTCTTACCCTTTTCCCTTCCTCAGCAACTCACTTTCTGTGTCATCATCTTGACATTAAAATAATTTCTAATTTAACATATTTATCATCTCAAAGATCAAATTCTCTAACTCCATTGTCTAAACCCACCCCATCTTTCTGTTACTTTGACTCCCATCACTATGTAAATTTCAAGAGGACATGCCAGTTATTGATTCCATTATTTTATGCCACTTTCTAGCTTGGAATTCCAACCAGTATTCTCACTTTCTCTCTTACATTCATACTGAACTCTCTGATCATTCAAACTTAAAAATGTTATGATCTTGGTTAAATTCAATTCTCTATTCTGTTTGTCACAAAATTGATATAGATGGTAATGAGTAGAAAATGACAAAGACAAATGACACTTGTACTTATGTGTGTATACACACACACACAACTGAATCCACTCTTAAGTGCATTACTAATGGTGGCAAATAAACTTGGCAATGGAATAATTTTTCTCTGCCTATTCTTTACCACTGTTCAAGAAATATTTTATAGTGATTCTGTTTTGAATCTTTGAATACCTCCTTCTTTCTTTGAATATCATTTTCTTTCTTGGTTTTGTCCCATTTCCTTTTTCCCAAAGAAAATGAAACCTTGAGAAAAGACCATTTTCCAACACTTACTACCACTTATACTACTAGCATGAGACTATACAAGCCCATTGAAATTCCTATCAATAAATGTCCCATGGTACTTTCTAAATGCAAATATTTATTTATTGGATTACATCAATTCTTACATATTCATGTTCTTTAATTTAGTAGCAGTTATCATTCTTTATCACCTTTGCAACTTTTCCCAGTGTAAAAAATTAACCCCTCCTTCTATCCTTTTCTTTTGTGGTGATATTTTTCTGTCTATGAAGCACAGATACATTTTCTAGACATCTTCTTTAACTCTGTCTATGTGTCTCCTTCATATTCTTTTCTAGAATTGGGTTTCTAAATATCATATATGGATTGATGACTCCAAGTGATATTTGAGCATATTGAAATTAAATGTGATATTTTGAGTCACAAAAATGTTGAATCCACATAGCTGGATAAATTTTCATAAAATATCCATATTCATGTAATGAACACAGAAATCAAGAAATAATATGATACTGGAATTGTAAAATCCATTCTATATTCCTTCCCTGACACTAGCTCCCTAAGCAAACTGAAATCATTGACATTTAAGAGAAAGAGGAGAATTGTCTTTTTTGTAGCACAATATATATTTTCAGAATAAGCATTATTGTGTGTGTGTGTGTGTGTGTGTGTGTGTGTGTGTGTTTTCTGTGCTGTGGCTCAAACCCAGGCTCTCACACATGCCAGCAAATTCTCTGTTACTGAGTTATGTACACAATCCTGTGTTTGGGTTCTTTTAACTCATTACTTTCTCTATCAGACATATTATGTTGTCATTTGTTTATTACCATTAGATAGAATCATCCCATTGTATAAAAATATAAAAATTTAGTTATGAGTTGTTATAGTTTATATATAAAGTGTCTGCCAAAAATTCATTTGAGACAGGGCAAGAATGCTCACAAATGAAATGATTAGATTATGAGACCTGTGAATGAATTAATCAATGCATGAATCCACTTGATGGGTTACTGATTTCAGTGGATTTCCAGATTTCTGGTTAATAACTGTAGCAGGTGGCATATGGCTGAAGGTCACGCTGGTTGTGTGACCTTTGGTATTATATATCTTGTGCTGGCTCCTCTCCCTTTCTTTGCTTCCTGACATGAGCTGAGCAGCTGTCCTCCAACCCGCCCTTCTGCCATGATGTTCTGCTTCACCTCAGACTCAAAGCACTGGAGGCAGCTGGCCATGGATAAACCTGCGAATCTGTGAGCTCAGAATTAAACCTTCCCACCTCTAAGTTTTTTCATTGGCTATTTTGGTCACAGAAACAAACAACTGACTAACCAAATGGTTTACTAAGGATGGCTTTTTTATTTTTTGTCAGTTTTACTCTATAGCATAAATTGTGGTACAATATGCAATCATTTCAGACTTCATGTCGGTAAATTCCTTTCTTTTCCTTGCTCACTTTTTTTTTTTTTAAAGAAAGAGGGACAGTGGGAGAGACAGAGAAAGAGAGAAACAACTTTAGTTTTTCACATGGCCTTCGTTGCTCCAACACTCAGTTGTGTATGTGGTGCTGGGGTTTGAACCCGGGTCCTCGTGCTTGCAAGGCAAGCGCTGAAACTGCTGAGCCACCCCTCCAGCCCTCTTGCTCACTTTTTAAGTCCTGATATATCCAAGTTTAATCTTCAGTTGTAATATCTTGTTATCATCATTAAAACAAATAGTTTTTTTAACAAATAGCTTTTAATTATACTTTTTTTTTCCAACTTTTTTTTTTGAGCAACCTTACAAGATTTTAACAAAATAATATAAAATGTGTATATATTCTGGATATTGCAGTTATCCTCAGGAGTGCCCCCCCCAATTACCCTCCCTTATCCCTCCCTTCCCCTTCCCACTATAACTCTAAAAAAAGTATTAGATTG